>JAQGBD010000501.1:0-28834 GCA_034698165.1 Punctoribates punctum | reverse complement strand
CATATCATAATTCTACAAAGCTAATTTTATTCCTAAATTAACATTTAAAGATATTCAAATAAAAGTTTAAAAATAACCTAGTTGATCATGAATCAATTTTGTACTAGCTCTAATTAGTTATCAAAACTATTTGCAAACTATAAACCAAATAAATTATTCATAAATTAGAAATTTCAATCCAGAATCAACAATTGTACCTGGACTATATTTATCAGAGAATTTTGTACTTTGTAATTATTGCCAATATTTGAAACATTTTAGTTAAGATTTTTCATTAATCAATTGCTGGATATGTTTCCTTAATTTTGTTCACTTCTTATTATTTTCCTTCAGATAACACTTTATTTGATCTGTTTTTCGATATTTCTGTGGATTTCTATTAAATCTAATGTAAGGCGTATTACATGAAATGCTTTCATTGCTATCCTATCCTATCTTGATCAATTTTAAATGGATTAATCTCATTTTATTTAATAGACTTTTATATTTAATATAAAATCGAAAAGAATTTTAATTACTTTTCAACCTGAACTAGGTAACTCTGATGGGAAAACTTCGGCAGTACAACAACGAGATAATTATTGGCCACAATGTGGGTCCCCATGAGTACAATGCCTCTACCTATGCCATCAAGGTATAAATTTAAAATTAAAAATGTTTGGCTATAAATTGAATCAATTTCAAGATAGTTTACCTAGTTTTTTATCTTCATTCATATTTTTTTGGGCAAGATTTATTTATGCTCTAATTTACACCTTGCAAACAATAAATGTTCTGAATATACAAAACTGAGCCAAAATGTCTAAATAAAATAAACATGATGATAAGCACCCACAGAATTTAATTATAGTGAGGAACACCCGACTAATTTGGGAATCCACCCTTGCTTCTTTTGAGTTATTTTATTAAAACTGTAACAAATGAGTTGGAATTTGTTTTAATATATAGAAAAATAAATCATTTGCTTTAGGAAACGAAAGACAGAGAATGTGATTAATTAACAATTAGCAAGAGCAATTAGTTTTAAACTATTTTCAAATTTCAGTTGTACCCAGCTACTTTGGGACTGTCCAGCGCTGACTTCTACCAGAACACGAGTAGCCGACAGTTTATAGCCTACAAAACACTGATCTATGATTACACAAAACTGTTGAACGCACCCAACCTTACCGTTGATAATGACATCGAAGACATTCTGTACTTCGAGTCACGTTTGGCCAATATTTCGCGGCCCTACGAAAAGAGTGGCGGCGCCTCCTATCAGAGAATGTCAATCAAGAAACTCTCAAAACTTGTGCCAAACATAGACTGGAAGAAGTACTTCGAGTTAGCCATTCCTCTCACTGTCAACGACACAGAAGTGCTCGGAATCTATGGAATGGATTATTTCATTGACGTCCAGGAGTTGGTCCAAATGACTCCTAAGCGGTAATCCATTAATCAATTAATTTTCTTTTTAACTTGATATTTCAATTTAAATTAGCACCCTAGTGAATTATTTGCACTGGCGATTTGTAATGAACCGTGCAAATAACCTAGATGCTCGTTTTGAGAAAGTTCAACAAGACTATTTTAAGGAAATGTATGGAACCAAGAGCCAGTCTGCAAGGTGGAAAAAGTGCGTTGACTATGTTAATAATAATATGGGTGAGTTGTGATAATTAATCTAGTAATATTTCTCACAATAAGCCGTACCATTCAAATGTGATGTCTGTCCTCTCAATTAACTATGATTTATAACTTTTGTCTATTAATAACAGGAATGGCTGTCAGCGCACTGTATGTCAAACACCACTTCAACGACGAAAGCAAAGCAAAGGTTAGTTTAAAATTGATTTTAATCGTGTTTTTAGAGTCAAAAGGCTTTTGTGTTTCAAAAAAAATTATTTGAATTTTTGTTTTTCTTCTCAATTAAAGTATAATTTATTTATTTCAAAAGGAAATACTTATCAATAATTGAGTTAATCGTCGAAAAGGTTTATGACTTTTACTGAATTTTTATTGAGTTTTCAAATAGAATACCCGGTGGTTATCAGGGTAAACATATTTGTGGATTTTAAGGCCAATTGTTACACGATAGAATAATCATTTTCTTGTTAGATGTTTTTAAACCTTGTTAGAATTAGCATGTTTATTGTACCGATCACCTTGGTCATACGCATTTATGAAAAATTGCTGTCAATTAAAAGTCAATTAACATTGAATTTAATTTTCAATGAAAAGGTTTTTGACATTTTTTCTGTCAATTTATGTGTGACTTATAGGCGGAGGAAATGATCGCTAATATCAAGAATGAATTCTATGGCATTCTCGATGAAATTAGTTGGATGGACCAGGAGACCAGAATAGATGCCAAAACCAAGGTCACACAACTTTTAATTTCTATTTATTTTTATATCAAGGTAATTATCTATTTAGGCAGCACAAATGCAACAACATATTGGTTTCCCAGATTATTTACATGATGAAACCAAACTCAATGAGGAATACGAACATGTATGTTTTACTTATAATTTGAACATGAGTTTTAAATATTGTTTCATATATATGCTAGCTCAATTTTGATAAAACTAAATATTTTGAGAATGTTGTGGGATATTTGAAAAATTCAACGAATAAGACTCAGTCAAAACTATACAGTGAAGTGGACAAGGACAAGTGAGTTCATTATTATCTAAGACCTAGTTAATTGCTTCAAATTGACTAGGTGGACTGTCGTTCCCAGTGTTGTAAACGCACACTATCACAGATATAGAAATCTGATGAGTATGTCCATGCTAAATTCGATCATAGTTATTTGTTAAACTGTGAATCTAATCTGACCAGGCTTCCCAGCTGCGGTTCTTCAAAATCCGCTTTTCAACAAAAACTACCCAGACTCTTTGAACTATGGAGCAATCGGATCAGTGAGTAGAATGGAATTGATTATATTTTGAATATTAACATGTTCAATTTCGTTCCAGATCGTTGGCCACGAACTAACCCATGGTTTCGATTCAAATGGTGAGATAATATATTAACTTGGTTAATTCAATGAGAAATTAATTTGAATTTGTGTGAAAGGACGTCACCATGATCAATTTGGTAATCAGAGGCTTTGGTGGCACCCGAACACAATAGACCGGTTCATCACCAAATCCCAGTGTATGATAAATCAGTACAATAACTACACTATCAAAGTGATGAACGAAGATATCAAGGTATAAATCGGAATAAATCATTTTCAGTGAGATTTGATGCTATCTTTTTATATGTTTCAGATCAACGGTGTGCTCACATTGAGCGAGGTATGTTTGCTTGTTACATGAATGTATTTTTAAGATGACCTTGCTCTTGTTCGCAGAACATCGCAGACAACGGAGGAGTAAAACAATCTTTTAGAGTAATTAATAATTTTATCTTCAAATTACCTTGATTACATTATGTGAATTAAAATTTTCAGGCGTTTAGAAAGTTGCAAGATAAACATGGAAGTGAACGACTACTGCCCGGACTCAATATGACTCAAAATCAATTGTTTTTCCTGAAGTTCGCACAGAATTGGTGTCAGATTATGACACCGGAAGGTATGCTCAACGCATTGAAGACATGGAAACATACACCCGGCAAACATAGGTAGTGCTTCAAATGTACATGTTTACTATTTAGTCATTAAATTTCAATTATAATTCCAGAGTGATCGGGGTATTGGCAAATTCAAAGGAATTTTCCCAAGCATTCAACTGTCCATTAGGTAGTGCTATGAATCCGATTAAAAAGTGCGAAGTTTGGTAAAAAGTCATATAACTTGGTGTTTAAAACCCGAATATTCAGTATTTAATACATTCATTGAATCGATTCCAAGACATTTGATATAAACAATTGAGAAAACTTTTAATTTATTATAATTTTTGTAATAAAACAATTAAACGACTTTTTTGTCAACATTTTTGAAAACCTTTTTCTAAAATATTTTAAATTATTTGAATTTTTTTCAAACTTAAAAAATTGTTTAAAACTCAAACATCGAGTTAATTATTGAAATCAATCGAAGCGAGTCATCACCAAAAATGAGTAGAAGTAATATTCGGTCAGAGTGGCACAGTTACCAGGACAGAATGATCAGGCGCATATTAACATGCTAAATCAAACTACTGATCAAATCAATGTCTTGAATAACGAGATCAATAATTCCATTTTATTTATAAATCAATTGATTCTATAAGTGGCACAAACTCTGTCCCGAGCGGTGGTCTTACAGCAGGTTAAGAGAGGTTTAAGGGGGGGCTTCCAGAGCTTAAAATGATTAGTTGGAAAATGTTTGACACATTTTTAAATTGTTATAATTTTTTCTCAAAACAATTGTTTGAAAATTATTTTTTAAAATCTATTGATTAGAAGAAATCGAAATCGAGTCACAGTTTATTCATCAAAGAATACGAATCATCCATCAAAATGGCAGAGGGAGGTAGTGGTGGAGGTAGTGATGACGGTTTTTGTGGAGGCGGTTTTGAGGATATCTTCGGTTACGACCCTCATGGTTTGGCCAGAGCCAGAGAAGCTAGAGGCAGAGCCAGGGCCAGAGGTAGAGGCAGAGCCAGAGGCAGAGGTAGACCCTTAGTCGCCCAACTCTTGGGGAGAGGTTATGGGGCTGGTGTTGGTCGAAGTCTTGGTAGATTTGCTCCACCGGGACTAGAACCGTTACAGCCTGACCAAGCTCAACTGCCTTACTCAGAGCGGCTCTTCATTCAAATGAGTCAATGGATGGACGGAAGGGGTTATGAGTTTCCCCAAGAAGTCGTCGGTATGTACAATGAGCAGCGAGCCCTGGATGATTTACAAGTCGCTGCCGATAATATCATGACATATGTGGCCAGAATCAGAAGGGATCGGGTCTACAATGAATTTGAGAGAATGGTTGAAACTTCTCGCCAACAAATGGAAGCAGAGGATCAGGCCTCTGGGCTTCCGGGGTTTCCCTATTATACTCGGAGTATATTGGATCCGAATGATCAGAGCATTTCTGTAACACTTATGAGACAATTACAAGGCTCTGGCTTAGGAGAGGTACTAGAACATTGCGAGAATTACAATCGGGCGTTGAATGATGCGGTCAGAAATGCAGCACCCACCTTTTCCCGTCGCGATGAGACCGGCAACAGAGCTATGGTAATTGCCATTGAGAGCAGGCGTGCCCTCTATGAAGTGCTGGTAGTCCTTCGCGCGCCCCGAAGCACAACACAATTTGGTACGTAACATGGGGAGGTTGGATTGCCCCCGGCTGAAGGAGGTCCAGGGCGATTCCGCTGATTGAGAGCCCAACTGTGTTTATAGGCTTTCAAAGAAAATAAAATTGTTTTCGATGAGTACTTTAAATCGTTTTTTATTATAACCTTTTTTCAAATCAATGCATTTCCTCTCTTTGAGGGTATATGAGACCACTGACTGTCGATTATCCAGCAATAAATTATCTCAATTAATCATTAAACTAAAATAATCATATTATATTGATTTTAGCCCTTTTCATTTATAAATACAATATTGTACTAGCAAACTCAAGAATATTTCATAATGTGTGAAATATAATGAATTCTGTGCTTAACTTTCAAACCGACTAAATCTTGGATAATATAATTGTTTCAATGAATACCTGGTCTCTCAATGAATAGCTAACCATAAAAAAGATTTTTAAAATGTTTGACCCGTTTTTAAAATTTGATAATTTTTCTCAAAACAATTGTTTGAAAATTATTTTTCAAAATACTTTTAAAATCTATTGATTCGAAGAAATCGAAATCGAGTCACAGTTTATTCATCAAAGAATACGAATCATCCATCAAAATGGCACAGAGAGGTAGAGGACAACCCCGCTTATCCTCCCGATCCTCTGGTCGAGATCTTGGTAGATTTGCACCACCGGGACTACAACCGTTACAGCCTAACCAAGCTCAAATGCCTTACCGGGCGCGGCTCTTCCTTCAAATGATGCAATGGATGAACGGAATGGGTCATCAGTTCCCCCGCGCAGTCACCGGTACCTATAATGAGCAGCAGGCTCTGGATCAGTTGAAAACGGTTGTCGATAGTATTATGACACATGTGGCCGGAATCAGAAGGGATCCGGTTTTCAATGAATTTGAGAGACTGGTTGCCCAAATGGAAACGGATCCGGGGGCTGCTGCCGGAGTTGCCCAAAGATTCCACACCTCTGGCTTACAAAATGTGCTCGATATATCCGAGCAATTGAATGAACAATTGAATGCCGCGGTCAGATTTGCAGCGCCCACTTTTTCCCGTCAACATGACACCGGCAACAGAGCTTTGGTAATTGCCATTGAATCCAGGCGCGTCCTCTATGAAGTGCTGGTAGTCCTTCGCGCGCCCCGAAGCATTCCTCCAGACCAGTCTGGTATGCCGAATCCTGGTTCGGGCGGTGCCGCCGGTGGCGCCGGTTATCAACTATTTTAGAGCCCAACTGTTTATAGGCCTTCAAAAAATTAAAATAGTTTTGAGAGCACTTTATTCCTACAAATTTAATACGAAAATGTTTGACTCGTTTTTAAAAATTTGATAATTTTTTCTCAAAACAATTGTTTGAAAATTATTTTTTAAATACTTTCAAAATCTATTGATTCGAAGAAATCGAAATCCAGTCACAGTTTATTCCGCAAAGAGTACCAATCATTCAATCAAATGGAGGAGGCTAATTATGGAGGCAATGGTCGCGGTAACGGTCGCGGTAACGGTCGCGGTAACGGTCGGGGTTTGGGCAGAGGACAACCGGAGGATCAAACCAATGTATTCGATGATATGAGAGCTGCAGGTTTTGGAGGTTATGGAAAAGTTCCGGAAAGAGCAAGAGCACCAGCAACACCAGGGGGACTACGACCTCTACAGCCTGGTCAAGCTCAACTGCCTTACTCACAGCGGCTCTTCATTCAAATGAGTCAATGGATGGACGATATGGGTCATCAGTTTCCCCGCGCAGTCACCGGTACCTACAATGAGGGACAGGCCATCAATCAGCTGAAAGCAGCCATTGATAACGTGATGAGATATGTGGCAACAATGAGAAGGAATCCCCAATATGTAGAACTTCAGAGACAGGCCGCAGAAATGGAAAGGTTTCCAGCGGCGGGGGCCAATCTTGCACACACATTCTACAACGGGGGGTTCCAAGCTTCGCTCGATGAGGGCGAGCAATTGAACCAGCAATTGAATGCCGCAGTCAGGTTTGCAGCACCCACCTTTTCCCGCCGCAATGAGGCCGGCAACAGAGCTATGGTAATTGCCGTTGAGAGCAGGCGCCTCCTCTATGAAGTGTTGGTAGTCCTTCGCGCGCCCCAAATGACCGGATTGCAAACTTCTACAGCATATAGAGCCCAGTCTGGTTGGCAACCATTCGGAGGTGGCGGTGGCTTTGGTGGTGGTGCCGGTGGAGGCGGTGGCTTTGGTGGTGCTGCCGGTGGAGGCGGTGGCTTTGGTGGTGCTGCCGGTGGAGGCGGTTATCAACTGTTTTAGAGCACAACTATTTATAGGCCTTCAAAAAAAAAATAAAATAGTTTTAGAAATACTCTAATCATTGCAATCATTTGAAATCATTTTGAGCTTAAGTTATATAAAAACTTAAGGAAATATTTATTATCAAATGCATAGTAATGGGTGTGGCCCTACCCCTACCCGTACCCTTACCCCTACCTTAATCTATGTTCTCCCGTCGTCATCATATCGAGAACAGGAGTTTTGTGTGTCAATTGTGTCAAACAAGTTATTAAATGGTGTCCTTTCCCACGGAAATGAGTTCAATATCGCCAATGGATTCGAGTCTTTCCATTTACTCAATGGCCTAGACTGGGGTTTTAGGCCGTCCCCATTCTCCGCACAGTCCGACAGATCTTTTTAACAGAAACACAATTATTATAAATAAATTTGAATATTAGTAAAAAGCAACTTATAGAATCCAGGTGATTCAATTTATTCCATTATAATAGAAATGTTTGATCTGTGAGTTTTTGAATCGAAAAATAAGAATAAACGATGGGTCAGCCCATAGGTCAGGCCATAGGACCGGCGCCAACCAACTCGAACACAGGTTGAAGTGTTCGGAGTATATCCGTCACTATTTCCAGAGCTCTCAATGTCTGAATCTGAAGGTCTTCCACCGCCTCATCCATAGGTAGCCTCAAGAGGGTTGGCATCACTTTGCAGGCACTGTCTTCCAGTCTGATGTGAAGCTGTTGAGTAACAAAGATGGCTACTTGAAAGTGTGCATGGTAGATCCCAGCCAGAGCATTACGGGCATGATGCAACACATTAGCATTAGCGTTGGCACCTGCCATCTGATTGTAATAGGCCAGTCTTGCCCGCAGTTGTTGCCACTGTACAAGCTGATTCTGATAGATAGCATCATGCAACTCATTGATCTGGTTAATAATCTCTTGTAGTTCGAGGTAAACTGGGAGTTGTTGTTCTACAGGCAACTCCTGCCATATCTGGAGACCTGCCTGAGCGAGTCTATTATGCCAATCAATCACAGCGTTTCGTCGGGCCCCGGGTGGCATGTTTTGAATCTCATCCGGGTTCTCAGGAATCTGATCCATGGCTCACTTCAAAATGTACCCGCTTTGAATTCTACAAAATTAGCCCGGTTCAAATCTATTTTTCGAGCTTATTATTTGAAATTTGAAAATTTTGAAACATTTCATTCTGAATAAACTTTGATAAAAAAATATTTGAACAATTGATTTGAAATTTTGTTGTGAAATTATCAAGATTAAAATATATTTAAAATTCTTGTCCCTTCAAATGGGATAACAGATTAAATAATTGATGTCTTCTTCGATATCTCGAAAGTCAAAGACAGTTAAATCGAAGGCAATGTTCGACAGCACAGAATTGGAAGGTCTGGTATTGGGGGACAGATTTAAATTGAATGACATCATAGGGAAGGGCTCTTTCGGTGAGTTGAGACGCGCTAAAGACAAGACAAACGATAAGGTAGTGGCCGTCAAGTTGGAGAAAATTAGCGACAAACAAAAGGTAGCCCCACTTGCTCTGGAGTACCAGTGCTACCAAAAGGTGGGAACCAAGATGGACGGCTTTCCAGGCATATACTTTTATGGTCAGATCGGTAAATTCAATGCCATGGCTATGGAACTGTTGGGCAAAGACCTCGAGACTGTTTTCAATGAGTGCGGCCGACAGTTCACATTGAAAACAGTGGTATATATATTCCTCCAACTATTGCAGCGCATAGAACACGTCCATAATTGCAACTTGGTCTTTAGAGATATCAAGCCAGAGAACTTTGTTCTGGGTCTAGAGGGCACTCCCAAAGAGAATATCATTCATATAATTGACTTCGGATTAGCCAAACAGTACTATAATCCGGAGACTAAAACCCATATACCGATGGCTGAGAAACGGCCGCTGACCGGAACCGCCCGCTATATGAGTATAAACACACATATGGAGAGAGAACAGTCCAGAAGAGACGACTTGGAAGCTCTTGGTTATATGATGATGTATTTCTTGAGACAGGGTAAACTGCCCTGGAGTGGCCTCATATCAAAGACGCCTAAAGAAAGGTATCAAAAGATTGGTTTATTCAAAAAGGGGACACCCATTGAGTCTCTATGTTATGGCTATTCGGAACAGTTCGCCGATTACTTCCGAACTGTTAGACAACTGGAGTTCGAGGAAAGACCTAAATATCGTGGACTCAAAGGACAGTTCATTAAGTTATTCGAAAAGGAGAAGTTCGAAGACGACGGATATTATGACTGGAATTGATTGCAACAACACTTTCCTCTCAGATTATCCTTTGATTGTCGCCATCCAAACAACTATTCCTAAAATTTAAGTTTGTTTTCTGGAATAAACACCACGATTAACAAATATAAACTTGATAATCAATGTTAAGCGCTTTTTATCGAATTTTAAAGTTTAAAATTAGTTCTCACCGATGAAATCCATTTATGATTTTCATAACAAGATTTATATATCATCAATGATTTTGTTTGAGCAATCAACATTTTCAAATAAGAATAAACGCCAAGTTGTTATTCTTCTCGAGGGATCCCATGCAAATAATTTCCTTCGATGGCCAAAACGGCGTCATTAAAGGTTTCCAATTGATCGGTGACTTCTATCAGAGCCATCAATGCCCTGATCTGTAGGTCCTGAACGAATAAAGGGAAGGGCGGCAGCGCCAGCATTCGCATGGCTTGGCCCGCGCAACGATCTAATCTATTTTTGAAGTTTTCGACCGCTATATGGATGCCGCGAAAATAAACCTGGTAGATATTGAAAATTTCATTCCTAACCTCCTGAAGTGCATTATAATTAGCGACGGGGTCTACATTCAAATTGTCGTAATTGTCCTCTAAGTCAGTCAATTGGTTCCAGTGTTGTAACAACGGTTCGTTTTCCAGCTGTTCATTAAGATTATTGATTCTAATGATAATAAGTTCCAAGTTATTGATTGCCTGTTGTTGTTGTTGAGGGGTTTGTGGCCCAAAATCGATTTGAACACCATCTTGGTAGAGCCGGACAGTCCAGCTCTGTATGAGATGCACCCGCTGTTGGACACTCATATCCTCGATCTCATCCTTGTCCTCCGGAAGCCACTCATCACCCATACCTTGATTATGATTTAGTCCTGTTTTTGGTCAGGGTAATATTTTCACTAACCTTATTGGAAGTTTGAAAATCATTGTTGAATTAAAATTATCTTGTTAAAAATAAGATCGTATCTAAATGTTATCAACTTTTTTATCAAACTGTCGAGGGTAAGTTAATAGCTAGATGAAAAGGTTATGTTACATATTATTGATATGATAATAATCTTGCCAAGAGCTAAAAACACTTTTATCTTGTTCATTTTATGCTTATATTGATTTGAAAAAGATAAAAATGATATTTAGTTTTGAGAAACTGAGATAACATAGAAAGAGATGTGCCTTAAGTTTACAATTATTTGAAGTTTGTTTGTTTGAAGACAACTATTTTCGAGGAGTCAAACATTTTCAAAATAACCTTTTTTATATTTAGAGACCAGGTATTCATTAAAACCAATCAAAGAATAGATTTATAAGAATAATGATTATGGCTTTGCTTTTAATGAAAGATTAATTGATTTAATCTATTGCTGGATAATCGGTGGCATTGAGTGGTCTCACATACCCTCAAACATTGGGTTCATATTGAGAGGTGGGTGTTGAACGTTCGCATACCGGGCGGCAATTTCATCTGCCTGTTCCAAGATATTCAAAATACGAGTCACACGGGTCTTGCTCTCGAGGGCCGCCTTTTGACCTCTTCTAACCTGTTGTGTGAGTACCGCACGGGACAGAGTGGGCGCCAATTGCACTACTCGTGGAATCAATTGGTTCATATAATTTCGATACTGTTCTAGGCGATTCTGATATGTCATATTGTACCTGTTCCTAATATCAATTCCCAACTGAGCATTCATGTTACCCATGGTGGCCAGTCTATTGTACTCGGTCACATTGTCACGGAAAGCATCCCAATAGGGGTTCATTTCAATAAAGATGCTGATCCCCCTTATTCTATCGGACAGGGCTACCAATTCGTCTAAATATTGTTCCTCGGGATACCCTTCGGGCTGATTGACAGCAAATGGTTGGCCTAACTCTCGGAACCACTGCTGTATATGAAATCTTCGGTTCATATCTTTTCCTTTGATTTGATTTTTCTCTCAAATGAACCAAAATTTTTATTTCAAAGCTTTTAATTTGATTTTTCCAATAATTGATATTTTTTTAGTTTTGTTAAATTTTCAACATTCCTAACAATAATGAATCTAGATTAGATTTAAAATAAAGGTAGTGATAGCAAGGTTACAACCAAAAATGAACTAAATTGACACTATTTGAGAGGTATGGCTGCAAACCAACCAAATATTGGAAACCGGTTGATTCAAATTGAGCAACGTCTAGGTGAATTGTTGGCCATCTTGCAACAAACAAGAGCTGAACACTTCCCCAATGTTGACCTTCCATTCATTGACCTAGATGGAGAGGAAATTCAAACGGTTTATGTGACGGGTGATGTCGAACAGTTTGGAGTGGGCCGAAGGATCAGAATCGAGCACTTGGAGGGACCACCCGAGACATATATACTGCACCTTCGTGTAGATCACTATGATCGGCCACCTAGATGGATGGGTCAGCCCTATATCGATCGGTTCTTTGTCAGGTTTATGAATGACCAACAATGGCATGTTATGGTTCTCAGCCAACATAACATGGAAATACCTGTCCGTAGTTGGGATGACCTGCCCGTTGTCATTCAGCCAGAGAACGAGATGCGACTTTATATGTGTGACCGAATTCAGAGAGAAAGAAACTTGGAACTTTTGAACAATGAGGGCCTCCAACTTATTCTTCAAGATATTGGAAATGAATTGCAGGCCTTTCAAGAAGAGGTTCAACAGTTGAGGGACGCAGTCGAAGGCCATTTTCCTAGGAATCAGGACTTGGTAAATCAGATAAATGGTCTAGCTGGACTGTTGGAAGACATCACCTTTGAAAGTGATGACATGAATGATGACATCAATTTGATCAGAGATAATATGCCCACTTCTCTCAAATTGAGTTACAGTCTTCACAAAAGATATATTTGAGTGAACTATTGATTAAAATGAATTACTGTTGATTATGATCACCTTGGCCAGTCTTTAAGCTGAGTTTCTTCCCTCTGCCATTATATGAGATAATCGTTATTCTGTGCGAAACCAAATATGACTCGATTTCAATTGACTCGAGTAAACAGATTTTATAAAAACTCCAAAAATCGTTTCCAATTTTTCTGAAATTCATTTAAAAACTGCGGTCATTATAAGGATAAGCTATAATTTGAATCTAGCAAGTTTTCAATCAACCATCTAGTAATATAAAGAGTAAAAGTATCCTTGCAAACATGTCTATTACAGGATTACATTGTTTTGATTAGAAATTTTCCAAAATAATTATTATAATAATTGTTTGAAAAATATTTTTAAAAATTATCAAAATATCTGTTGATTTGATTGAATAGAAGTGGAGTTCCGTTCTTTTCCGTCAATAATACCGATTATAATTCTAAATGTCAGCTTCAGGTTCTGGTGAAGCACCCAAAAGAGGTCGAGGTAGACCTCCTGGTCGTGGCACAGGTTCTACTCGTGGCACAAGCAGTGGTCCTCCTCCTGCTGGTCCTCCTATGGGTCCTCCTAGTGGTGTAGCACCCAGGAGAGGTAGACCACCTGGTCGAGGTACTGGCTCCACTCGCGGCACAGGTTCTACTCGTGGCACAAGCAGTGATCCCCCTCCCACTGGTGCTCCTATGGGTCCTCCTCAAGATGTACCACCCAAAAGAGGTCGAGGTAGACCACCTGGTCGTGCTGGCTCTAATGTTGGCAGAGGTTCTGCGGGGCCAAGCAGTGGTCCACAAAGTCAAGGGTACACTGGCCATGGTCCACCTCCTAGTGGTGCAAGGGCCAATACAGGTGGCGGCAGAGGCCGTGATCAACAGGAAGATCCGTTCCCTTATAGACTCGCAGATTTGCCGACAGATTTTCCCATAGAGTTTCCCGCAATCAGTGATCGGATCAAACTTTTGGACCAAATTATGAAAGCGATTGACAAACATTATATGGATTTCGTTGATTTGCCGTCAATTGATTTGCGTAATCTTGGTCATCAGACTCTCGAGACAACAGCTAAGAGAGAAGGAATTCTTGTCTACGGTGTGCCACATCCTGTTAGGGTTGAGCTCTTGGATGAGCCGACTAAACATATTCAGCTCAACTTTCAACCGGATCCCAATGAACGGCCGGATTGGTTGCCCAATGGGGTCAAAAAGGTATTTATCCGCCCGTTTCAGAACCAATGGTATGTCTTCAGAACCTTCAAAAATGATATTCGAGATGTGTTGCCAGACGTGAGTGGACAGCCCGCTAGGATTCAGGTCGAGAATGTTAGCCCAGGCAAATGGTATGAAGCTCCAAGCTTGATCATTTATATCGTTGATGATACTCAACGGAAAAGAAACCAAAAGTTCCTGGATGATGTGGACGCAGGACTTTTTGATTTACTCCTTCACATTGAAAACCAATTGATTGGTATTCAAACGCGACTGTCCCTGGCCAAAAACTCAATGGGCGCTCTATTGACCTCATCGGTCAACTACGACAGGATTCTGGAGTCATTGATTGACCTGAGGGGTCAATCGCGTAATAATCTGGATTTTGTGGATCACATCAGATTTCAAATGCCAAGAGCACTGCTTCTCAACTATTCCCGGAATTAATACGATTAACATTTCATACAAATATGTTCAAAGGTTAACCTTGAGCAATCAGAAAAAACCAATAACTTTCACTGTTACAATTACTTTTATGCTTAAAATTTCTTAATTTTATAAATATGAATATACCTTGCTCATAACTATAACTGTTAACAATGTTTGAGTTATAAAAGAATTGATAATTAGGCTCATGTGTGGCAGAGGCCAGGGTAGCTTTTCTTAGCCACACAAAGATTGAAACAAATGGTTGATTTGTGAGTGACTCGATATATCAGAGGTAGCTCTGAATTTGTTAGCAGACCTACCATGCACAATTGAAAAATTCTGATAAATTTTAATCGTGAAAAAATTTTATTTTCTCAAGCCTTTAACTTTTTATTTTAAAGCTTAAATTGACCTTGCAAATTGTTTCGCCATCCATTATATGACAATTTGTTCAAATTCAATAAGCAAATTGTGCAGGGCAATCACAAATGTTTTGATAAGAGCAATATCACAATCTTTGTACGACATGAACGATAAGACTGTCTATAAGTGTTAGTAATTCTAATGATTTTAAATCAAGGATCAAAAATTTTAGACAATAATAGTTTAATTTAAATTTAAAATTTTTTTTGAAAATTTCAAAGCATTTCGAACAGTTGTCAGACAATCTCTGCGGACAATCAGATTCTGGTAAGTGATGGATGACCACGACGTGGGAAACCTGGTCAAAGACAATATGGATACTATCGGAGTCATTATTGAGAGGATCAGATTACTCAGAGACGAGATGCCATTCGCAGTTAATCTCCAATATGGTGCCTACGGAGCCAGAATGATATGAATAGGTCTACAGTTTTACCAAGCACAATTAGCATGATTCAATAATATTCAATTGTGAAATCTGTCGTTTAATAATTCATAGTTTAATTATAGAGATAACTAGGCAAGCTAACCTCTTTCAATTGAGCAATCATTTGCACAAAACATATGTAAAGAATGACCAGAAGTCCCGCATTGATTACATGAGACACTCCACACGGCTTGAGTCCACTCAGATTTTCGATCATGCTCATCCAATCAAAACTTAGTGAATACAAACACTTGATCTAAATTTTTGCAAGATTATGCATATTATGTCGAATTCTAATATAAAAGGTAAATTTATAAGATTTAATTGATCATGCAAAAGGTTTTACACATATTTATGGGACTATTAATAATTACGAGAAATTTTCAAAGTCTTCGGATCAGGTTCGAGGTCTTATCTCACATGAGACAGGCATCAGTAGAGATGGCACTATTGACATGAAGAATGATAATGGCTATAAGCCCGAACATTTTTCCCAAGATTTGCCAGTTGACCTGCCTCAGATAAATAGACGGCTAATTTTATTGCGCAAAGGGTTGACTTCAGTCCGGAATAAAAACATGTTTGACGTGTATTTACCACACATTGATCTACAAATGATCGGCAATCAAATTATCCGGGTATCACATTGGGTGAGAGGAAGGCCTGGCTGATTGATTTGTTTTGATCTTGCTGGTGATTAGCCAGAAAATCGGTGATTAATATTGTTTTAGTTATAAATTGATTCTAGCAATTCTTAAACCCGTCATCTAGTCATATAAAGCATAATAGTAACCTTGCAAACATCTTTATTACAGGATTACATTGTTTTGATTTGAATTTTTCCAAAATAATTAATATAATAATTGTTTGAAAAATATTTTTAAAAATTATCAAAAATTTGTTGATTTGATTGAATAGAAGTGGAGTTCGATTTCTTTCGGCCAATAATAGCGATTATCCTTCAAAATGTCAGCTTCAGGTTCTGGTGGACCCTCCAGAAGAGCTCGAGGTAGACCACCTGGTCCTGCTGGCTCTAGTCGTGGTGCCCCTCCTGCTCCTAGGGTTCTACCTATTGGTGTACCAACCAGGAGAGGTAGGCCACCTCGTCGTGGTGGCTCTAGTCTTGGCAGAGCTTCAGATGGAGCAGCCAGGAGAGGTCGAGGTAGACAACCAAGAAATATTGGCTCTAGTCGTGTCAGAGGTTCTGCGGGGCCAAGCAGTGGTCCACGTAGTCAAGGGTACACTGGCCATGGTCCACCTCCTACTGGTCCCCAAACTGCCCGAATGCCGGTCAACATTCAAGTCTATCCCCCGAATATTGTGCAAAGAATCCTGCAAGTTCGAGGAAAACTGGTGGACTTGAAACAGCAAATTGCAGCGGCAGATGAAATGGTGCCACACGTCAACCTACCCGTCATTGAGCTGCGAGGACCTCCAGAACAAATTATTCATGTCTCATCGGGACCAGGAGGGAGAGGCAACTTCCAAACTCCCCGCAGAGTTACAATTGAGTACAGAAATCATCCCTACAATCATTATGTGGTGAACTTGAGGGCTGACCCAATTGTTCCCAAACCTGGATGGTTGGCTGGTGCTGCACAGTCTATTTTAATGGTCAGACAAGTGGGCAACCGGTGGATGATGTTCCGAAACGATCGATATCGTAGACCGGTGCCGGCCCTTGCAAACAACAATGAGCAAGCTGAGGTACGACCTCATAATATAACTCCGGAATATATGCGCTTTTATCTGACAGATCCACATCAAAGGAGCTACAACCGGGAGTTCTTGGCTCAATGCAACCCAGATGGGTTTGTCACACAGACCGTTAACAATGTCCTGGCTCAAATGAACCAAATTGCTCAACAATTTCGAGATATGGAAAACAAATACAGAGAAGAATATGGAGCGGACAGGAATGTAGCCTTTCCGGCTGACGTGGGAAAACTGGTCAAAGACAATATGGATACTATCAGTCTCATTATTGCCCGGATCAGATCACTCAGAGACGAGATGCCATTCGCAGTTAATCTCCAATATGGTCAAATCGGAGTCAGAATGATATGAATAGTTCTTCAGCTTTACCAGGCACAATTAGAATGCTTCAATAAAGTTCAATTGTAAAACCTGTCGTTTTATAATTCATAGTTTAATTCTAGAAATAATTAGACAAGCTAACTTCTTTCTATTAAACAACCATTTCACAAAACATATGTAAAGAATGACCAGAAGTCCCGCATCGATTACATGAGACACTCCACACGGCTTGAGTCCACTCAGATTTTTTTATCAAGCTCATCCAATCAAAACCTAGTTAATACAAACACTGTTCTGAGGTATTGCAAGACTACGCAGATTATGTCTAATTCTAAAAGGTCAATTTTTCAAGTCTGAATTGATCAGACAAAAGGTTTTACAAGCATTTGTGTGACTATATTTATAACTACGTGATAATTGTGCATGGCTATTTCAAACAAGTTTCGATTGACCGAACACTACTTTATCTATCTATATATCACAGCTGTTTAATGCAAAATTATCACATCTTGGGTCAATGTCCAGTAATTTGAACAATGACAAATATAATACTACTAATGTTTTTCTAACCAAGGATAAAATTTCTACAATAATAGTCTGATTCAAAAAGTTTTGAAAATATTTTGAATTTTCAAAATCTTGCGCTCAGTTATTAGATTATCATTGAGGACAACCAGATTGTGATCAGATCAGAATGGACCAAGATCAAGGCAATCAACAGGAAGAGGAACAGCAATTTGCTCACAGGTTTGGGTTAATACGTTCGAGACTTTTGGGTTTAGTGGATGAGGTCAATCAGATTCGTGAGAAGTTTCCAAACGTGCAATTGTCGGGCATCGACCTCCTGGGACCTGAAATACAAACTATCACAGTCTCATCCGGCTATGCCGGCCGAGTCTTAGGCAACGAATGTAATGTTAGAGTTGCTCAAACAGGTTACCCTGAGGTCCCATATGAGGTGCATTTGCAAGTTGATCAAGCGCCACGTCGTTGGCTGGCAGGACCCAGAGAGTCCAAGATAA
Organism: Punctoribates punctum; assembly: GCA_034698165.1. Taxonomy (NCBI): domain Eukaryota; kingdom Metazoa; phylum Arthropoda; class Arachnida; order Sarcoptiformes; family Punctoribatidae; genus Punctoribates; species Punctoribates punctum. Next base: position 10,651 of record JAQGBD010000501.1, on the reverse strand, counting down.
AGTTCAGACCAGAAAACGGTCAGTTGTTTATCCGAAGAGGAGTTCAGCAGCAATACGTTCTCAATACCAGTGGACAGCGCGCTATTGTTCGGCCCGAAAATATCACCCCGGAACATATGATCTTTTATATCGTTGACGTTCACCAACAGGCAGAAAACCAGAAGTTCTTGGACCAGTGCGGACCGGACGGAATGGTCACACAGGGAATTAATCATGTCGTCGCTCAAATGCCAGATATTATAGAAGAACTTAGAAAAATTGACATGGTCTACAAACTGAAATATGGGTTTGACCAGAGTATACCCGTACCCAATGATATCACCACTCTCTTGACCGAGACTCTGGAAGCAGCCAACGAAATACGTTATGTGATGATCCATCTCAAAGAACAGATGCCAGGTGCAATCACTACCTCTTATGACAAAAAGAGAATGATCTGAATTTGTCCGAAGACATGCCATGACATGCCCATGAACAATTAGAAAGTTTCAAATCTCAATAAATTTCAATTGTTATACAAACCCTTTTTAGTTTAATCAGAGAAATGACATAGATTTTGAAAACATTTATACTAGATAACTTCCTCCTCAAGAACTTTCAGTTTGCAATAGATGTGTATATTATTTGATAACAAAACAAGTTTGGAATTGTTCCTGTTCAATTTTGAATACCCGTCACCATTAACTATGTGAGGCAAAATCATTAGATCCCTGGTCAGTGCCCACCAATTCTAACAATGAAAAATTCAGATACTAATGTTTTTTAACCAAGGATAAAAATTTTTGACAAAAATAGTTTCATTGGAAAAATTTTGAAAATTTTCAAACAAATTTTCAGCCTTGCAATTAGGTTCGAGGTCTTATCATACAATCTGTGCGGACAATCAAATTGTGACAACTGATGGCTCAGTTCGAAGAGCACCCGGAGCACGAACAGCAATTCGAGCAGAGGTTTCAATTACAAAACGCCAGACTCCTGGGTTTGACCGATGAATTGGAACAAATTGAAGAGCAATTCCTTTCCGTCCAATTGTCGGGCATCGACCTCCTGGGACCTGAGGTACAAATTATCACAGTCTCAGCAGGGTATGGTGGCCGAGTCTTAGGGACCCAACGCAATGTTAGAGTTACGCGCAAAGAGGGGCCACCCCTTCATTACGAGGTGAACTTGCGCGCTGACCCCATTCCTAACTGTCGTTCTTTGCGTTGGTTGGGCGGAGCGGCTCAGTGTATTTTATTGATCAGGCAAAATGCGGAGGGACAGTGGATGATTACGAAAAGGGGCAGATATCCCGGTCGGGAGGATATCGTCCGTGATTGCAATGGTGACCCGGCTTCTGTACAGGAACAGAATATTAGTGATGAAAATATGGTCTTTTATATCATTGATATTCACCAACAGGCAGAAAACCAGAGGTTCTTGGACCAGTGCGCACCAAATGGAACTGTCCACGAAGCAATTACGCACATCGAGGAACAACTGCTTGTTCTCGCCCAAGAAGCTCAAAATATTGTTAATGACTACAAAGAAATATATGGAGAGGACAGGAATATAGAGTTTCCCGAAGAATTGGCTCATCTGTGGAATCAGATTTCGAGTGAAACCAGAGCCCGAAAGCTTATGATGAGATTACTCAACCAAGAGATGCCTACAGCAGTGACCACCTCTTACGGAGACGGACAGCTCAGGATGATCTGAATTTGTTCAAACACATGCCATGACATGCCAAGAGCAATTAGAAAGTTTCAAATCTCAATAAATTTCAATTGTTATATACAAACCCTTTTTAGTTAAATTAGAGAACGACATAGATTTTGAAAACATTTGTACTAGATAACTTCCTCCTTAAGAACTTTCAGTTTGCAATAGATGTGTATATAATTTATCAACAAAACAATTTTGGAATTGTTCCTGTTCAATTATAAATATTCGGCACCATTAACTATGTGAGGCAAAATCATTAGATAATTGGTCAGTTCCCACCAATTCTAACAATGAAAAATTCAGATACTAATGTTTTTTTAACCAAGGATAAAATTTTTGACAAAAATAGTTTCATTGGAAAAATTTTGAAAATTTTAAACGAATTTTCAGTTTTGCGATTAGGTTCGAGGTCTTATCATACAATCGGACAATAAAATTGTGAGAACTGATGGCTCAATTGCCGCCCCCGCAGTACGAACAGCAATTCCAGCAGAGGTTTCAAGTATTAACCGCCAGACTCTTGGGTTTGACCGCGGAATTGGACACAATTGCAGCGCAATTCCCTTCCGTCCGATTGTCGGGCATTGACCTCCTGGGACCTGAGGTACAAATTATCACAGTCTCAGCGGGGTTTGGAGGCCGAGTCTTAGGGACCCAACGCAATGTTAGAGTTACGCGCATTCAGGGGCCACCCCTTCGATTCGAGGTGAACTTGCGCGCTGACCCCATGCCTGACTGGCGTTCTTGTCGTTGGTTGGGCGGACCGACTCAGTGTACTTTATACATCAGGCAAAATGAGGAGGAACAGTGGATGATTACCAAAAGGGCCCGATATGCCGGTCGGGAGGAGATTGTCCATAACTGCAACGGTGGTCCGGCTTCTGTTGAGGACCACAATATTAGTGACGAACATATGGTCTTTTATATCATTGATATTCACCAACAGGCAGAAAACCAGAGGTTCTTGGACCAGTGCGCACCAAACGGAACGGTCCACCAGGCACTTGGGCACATCATGGGACAACTGCCTGTTGTTAGACAAGAATTGATAAATATTGACATTGACTACAAACAAATACATGGAGAGGACACGAATATAGAGTTTCCCGAAGAATTGTTTGGACTCTGGCACCGGGTTTTGACTGAAACCAAAGCCCGAAGAGTGATGATTAGGTTAATCACTCAAGAGATGCCCACAGCAGTGACTACCTCTTACGGAGACAGACAACTCAGGATGATCTGAATTTGTCCAAATGTTTGTTCCATTATCAGTGCCATCATGACTACCTTGCACAATTGTAAATATCAACAAATTTGAATCACAAATCTCTTGATTTCTGATTAAATTTATTAATTTGGATATTATGTTGAAAATTAGCTTAAATTATGGATTCCTATTGTGTTTTGTAAGTGATATGATCTAGATACAATCTGTACCCACAATCTGTATGTATCTGTAGATCAAAACAGTTTGTATGTAATTGTAACACAAAATCCTAGTTAAGTTATCTTTTATTTTAGCCGAATTTCAAACAAACAGATCAAAGGGTTGAACAGAATTTTTAATCGATCGAATTAGGAAATATCTCAAATAACCCTGATCATAGATAAGGGTCACTGAGTTGAATCATCAGCACTTCCACCCAAAAGCCCCAAATTAATAATCGCAGAAAATTTAACAAAACAAATGAGTTTAACCAAGATTTTCAAATTTTCAACAATAATCAGTTGGACTGAAATAATTTTGCAAATTTCAAAAACTTTGCGAACAGTTTTGGGATAGTCTTTGAGACCATAGAGTTTGTGATCAGCAATGGCTCAAAATCAAGAGAACATTGAGACCCGAATGGATGAACTCCGGAATCGATTGGCTCAGACAGTCGGCCAATTGAGCAATGCACAATATTGGTTTTTCAGGGACGTGCGCCTCACATGGATTGACCTGTGTGGTCCCGAGTACCAAGATATCTATACGTCTGGCGGTACTAAGAATTCACTGGGAAATGAACACAACGTTAGAATACAATGGATTAACGACGAGGACCCCCATTGGTTGGTTAATTTGCGACCCATCGAATTCCTGCCTCCCATTCCTTACTATTTTGGCCCAAACAACGGGGCAAGGTTATTTGTTAGGAGACTCCAGGAGGGCTGGATAATAAATAGAATCGCCAGGGCTAATTATGAAATGAGGGCCAAAGCAATCAACAATGAGGACGCCTCTGTTCAGCCACAAAATATTATGCGCACTGAAGAAGAAGGACAGCCCGTTGAGGGAATGTTCATCTTCTTGACGGATACGTTCCAAGTTGAACGAAACAATGCCCTCTTGGAAGCGGCTGACGGACAGTTGGGACAGACGTTAGAGCAAACACAGAATGACTTGAATCAGATTAACAACGAATTCGATGAGATTAGGAACTTGCTCATTGCCGGTCAACAGCTTAATCCGATGACCGAACACCAACTGAAGAACCTTCGCGAAGAGTTCCACGAGGGGGTCTCTCTGCTCCATGAGATGCAGGGTACTATTGATATGATCAGAGAGCAGATGCCTCACGCAGTGAATCTCAATTATACCAAAGGCAAGAAACTTATCTGAATTAAACTATAGATTGACCAGGGTCGGATTGCAGACACCACATTCACAATTAGAAAACTTCAATAAAAGACAGAAAATCGTCAAAATATTAATTAGTTTTTATTAATCATTTGCTAAATAGAATTCATTGAAGATATCCAGAGAAAAGTCACAATCATTTTATATTTTCGAACACAAAACTATCTTTTTTCAACAGTAATTCAAGATCAGAATAACTCAATAATAATCTAGTTAGTTTGTAAATGAGCAGTTCATAAACAAGAATTTCAGTTGATTAGTTGATTAACAAGCAAACTTATGCTATTTGGAGAATAGAGAATTACCAAAGAAGGGTTTCAATAAATTTCCAGTTTTTCTCAACAATTGATTTTACATTTTTTAAACGAAAAACAAATATAAAGATACGAGTCCTGTCCTGCGCTTAGAGACCGGTTGAACGATGAACGGGAATATACGTAATCAGACAACTCGAAGGCGACTTCTGAGACAATGGTTCGCACGAATGGGAGAACCATTCATTGTTGATTACCCTCCAGAAGAAGATGGTTATAATGAGGGACAAATGTATGCAAATCTTGTGGATATCTCGCGACAAATTCAAGATTCGGCGAATACTTTACGAGAGTTACCCCAATGGCATCGATTGGAAGAAAATACAAATCTTGTTATACAAAATCCGCAGAACTTCAATGCTATACAACAAGTCATTAATTTGTATCCACTGTTTGAAGAGCAGCATCTTTTTGAGTTCACACCTTTTTCTATAGAGCTAAATGAGCAGGTTGTTGCTATGGCCCCAACTTTGTCCAGAGTAGTCAACTATCCAGTGGTACGAAACTCTCAAATGTTAGCCCTTCAGAGCAAAAGGACTGTAGACGAGTATCTGAATGTACTGAACAGAGCCCGTACTATACGCCAGAACCATCAACAGGTCGAAAAGTTCCAACACCAGCATATGGAACATCCCTTTCCTGGAATGTAATTGAGGTCTGACTCCAAAATTCATTTTATTTCGATTAATGAATGAAAATGTGAATTAAAACTACGATAGTAATCAGAAATTTGTTATCTTATTACACTAAACCCATCATTTGTGATCTTGCTCCTATAAAATATGTTAATCCAGAGATGTTTAATTTCATAAGATAGCCAAGAAACTCATCAAATAGTATTTAGTTTTTAATGCTCCTACTATCCTTTCCAATCATTTTCATTTTTTCAAACACAAAATTATCTTTTTCAACAATTCATCAAGATAAAAAAAACTTAATAACAATCTAGTTAATTTGTAAATGGGCTGGCACAATCGAATTCGGTTTAGCAAACATTTGTGGACAGGGATGAAAAGTAACGATCACTTACGTGAACTTCAACAACGTATTGAGCAAATTGGTCAACAGATTCAGCAAATGGAAAGAGAGTTATCCCATTTCAGGCAAGAATTTGACCAAGCTGGTGACTTCTTCTTTACTCAGGTCACTCTCGAGCAAAGACTCCAACAGTTTGAAGAACTTCGCCACAGAATCGATGATCTCAATAATGAAATCAATGATGTCAAGGATCAGCTAACCTTGTTCAGAGACAAGCATTTCTGTTGATTAGTTGATTAACCAGGAAACTTATGCTATTTGGAGTATAGACAATTACCAAGAACAGTTTCAATAAATTTCAAGTTTTGCTCAACAATTGATTTTACATTTTTTTTAACGAAAAATTAAAATATAGAGATATGAGTCCTGTCCTGTGCTTAGAGACCGTTTGACGAATGAACGGTAATTTACGTAATCAGACAACTCGAAGGCGGCTCCTGAGACAATGGTTCGCACGAATGGGAGAACCATTCATTGTTGATTACCCTCCAGAAGAAGATGGTTACGATGAAACACAAATGTTGGCAAATCTTTTGAATATCTCGCAACAAATTCTAGGTTCGGCCGATGATTTAGAAGAGTTACCGGAATGGCATCAATTCGTAGCCAATATAAATCGCGTTACACAAAATCCGCAGGACATCGATGCTATAGTACAGGTCGTTCAATTGTACCCTCTGTATGAAGGGTATCATCTTTTTGAGTTCACTCCTTTGGATGTAGAGCTAAATGAGCATGTTGTTGCTATGGCCCCAACTTTGTCCAGAGTAGTCAACTATCCAGTGATACGACGCTCTCAAATGTTAGCCCTTCAGAGCAAAAGGACGGTAGAGGCCTATCTCAATGTACTGAACAGAGCCCGTCTAATACACCAAAACCATCAACAGGTCGAACAGATAGAAAAGTTCGAACACAACCATATGGAACATCCCTTTCCAGGAATGTGATTGAGGTCTGACTCCAAAATTCACTTTATTTCGATTAATTGATTTTCATGCTTTGAGTCATTCTTCCCAATCATATTCATTTTCTGAAACACAAAACTATCTTTTTTCAACAATAAATCAAGATCAGAAAAACTTAATAATAATCTTGTTAGTTTGTAAATGGGCAGTTCATAAACAAGCATTTCAGTTGATTAGTTGATTAACAAGCAAACTTATGCTATTTGGAGAATAGAGAAATACCAAAAACAGTTTCAATAAATTTCATGTTTTTCTCAACAATTGATTTTACATTTTTTTAACGAAAATTTCAAATATTGAGATTCGTGTCCTGTCCTGCGCTTAAAGATCGGTTGACCAATGGAAGGAAATTTACGTAATCAGACAACTCGAAGGCGACTCCTGAGACAATGGTTCGCACGAATGGATGAACCATTCGTTGTTGATAACCCTCCGGAAGAAGATGGTTACGATGACGGGGATATGTTGACCATTCTTTTGAATATCTCGCATCAAATTCTAGATTCGGTCAATACTTTTTCAGAGTTGCAGGAATGGCGTCAATTGAGAGACAATATATATCGCATTACACAAAATCCGCAGGACATGGATGCTATACAACAGGTCGTTGATTTGTATCCACTGTTTGAAGAGCAACATCTTGTGGAGCTCACACCTTTGGCTGTAGAGCTAAGTGTCCATGTTGTTAATATGGCCCCAACTTTGTCCAGAGTAGTCAACTATACAGTGGTACGAGACTCTCAAATGTTAGCCCTTCAGACCAAAAGGACCATAGACAAATATCTGAATATATTGAACAGAGCCCGTACTATACGTCAAAACTATCAACCGGTCGAAAAGTTCCAACACCAGCATATGGAACATCCCTTTCCTGGAATGTAATTGAGGTCTGACTCTAAAATTCATTTTATTTCGATTAATGAATGAAAATCTGAATTAAAACTGCTATAGTAATTAGAAATTTGTTATATCTGAGCTTGCTTATCTAGCAGCAATAATCGAGGGGTATGCCAATTGATTCTGAGCTCAATTTAAGTTAATCCAGATAGCTGGATCAATCAAATGGCATAAACTTTGAACTCTTTAGAAGATTTTCAATTTCTTAAACAATAGATTTTAATTTCAAATTAAGAATTTTCTGATTTTAAACAACCATTAAGTTTCGGGTTCTGTCGTGTCCTCAGAAACTTGTTTGAGGAATGGCTCAGAATTTTGGGCAGCTTTTGCATAACCAGGCATTTCGAAGGCGACTCCTCACAGAATGGTTCCAACAAATGGGACAACAATTCATTGTTTACCCCGAAAACGAAGCCGACTATTCTGATGAACAAATGTTTGGACAACTGATGCAAATCACTGACGCTATTCGAGACCTGAGGGAAGGTTTGTTAGGTTTGGAACAGTGGGCTATAATTCGTAATTCTCTGCGAGTCCTTCGACGCAATCCACAGGACATGCCTTCTATACACGCGATCGTTCATTGGTATCCAGTGTTTGACCAGGCACATCTCCAACAAATCCCACAATTGGTTGAATTGTTGAATAACCATGTTGCTAATATGGCTCCAACTTTGTCCAGAGTAGTCAACTATGGAGTGGTGCGAAACTCTCAAATGGCAGCACTCAGGGCCAAAAAGAGGTTAGACTATATTCTGAATGTGCTGAACCGTGCCCGTGCAATACACCAACAGTGGCAACCATTGGAACACCATGGGTTTGTCTTCCAACAGTAACTTCTAGTGCCTAGTTGTCATAGCAAATTAAATGTTTGATACAACTTTTAGCTTGTCCCTTTAATTCAGTTCAAATTTGATTTTAAATTCTCTTAATAAGCAAAATAAGCACTCAGTTGAGAGACGCACAGAATCTCATTGAAAACTAAGTCAACAATTGTTTAGCGATATTTGGTTAATATAATTTTCAATACTCTTGGTAATTTCGATATTCAAATTTCTTAAACAATTGTTTTTCAATTTCAAATCAAATATTTTTTGTGATTTTAAACAAATTTTAAGAGACGGGTCCTGTAGTCCGATCAGAAACTTATTTGAGGAATAGCTTATAATTGATGTGATCTTCCAAACGAAGAGAACACTTCTGATCAAAAAATGTCTGCGGCTTTGATCCAAGTTTGTTATGATATTCAAAATCTCTTCCATCAGTTGTCAGATATGGAAGAATGGCATTTGATGAACCTAGCTCTTTTAGACCTCGGACCCGAACCGCAAAACGTGCAATCTAGAGAAGTGGTGTTTCATTTGTATCCATTGTTTCAACAAGCACATGTGATAGAAATCCCAGAATTAATTGAACAGTTCAATACCCAGGTTGATATTATGGGTCCAGATTTGTTCAACTATGAAGGGGTGGCTCAAGTGAATGAGGCCAGAGATAGGCTACACTTTATGGCATTTAGACTGGAATGGGCTGAGATAACACACGGCGCCTGGGAGGACGAGTTGGGATTCCACGCCCCAGCGCCCATCTTTAACCCACAGTTGTTTGAACCAGAGTGGTTTGACGAAGACGAAGATGAAGAGCCAGAATTGCAACAACCAATTGGGCACCACCATGCTCAAGTGGTCCAACCGAACTTGCAAAAGTTGCAACCTGGTCAACAGTTGCAACAGCACCAACAGGATCAACCACAGGTCGAACCTATAGACCCGTACGAATATGATCAGCCGTCGCCATCGTGGCAACCCGGAGACCCCGAAGAACCGGAAAACCAACCGTCCCCACCGTGGCAACCAGAATACCAGGAAGACCAACCCTCCCCATCGTGGCAACCGGGAGACCCGGAAGACCCGAATCCTGAGAGTGACAGTGATTGAGGTCTGACTCACTTTATTTCGATTAATGAATGAAAATCTCAATTAAAACTTTGAAATAAGTTAGAGAATTGTTATGTATGACCTTGCTTAGTTAGCAGGGGTAATCGCGGGTTTGCCAATTGATGTGACACCCCTTAGACCGAATATTTTAGCAGTTAGTCTATGGGGAGACCAAACATAGTTTTGATTTTAGCTTAATTTAAGTTGACCCTGTTTGAAACGTTTTTAATATCAGACTATTTGATAAGTAAGTAGTCTGATCTCGTCATTTCTAATCTTGGTCCTATCAATGATATTAATTCAGAGAACTTTGATTAAATAAAATACCCAAGAAACTCATCAAAATAGTATTTAGTTAACAAGTTGAATTTTAAACAATGAAAATTTCCTTGCTCAAACTATGAACTTTTAAAAATAAATTTTTAAATTTCCTCAAAAATTGATTTTCTATTTTTTGCGAAAGGAATCAAATATTGAGATAAGAATCGTGTCTTCCGATCAAAAAACTGAGCAATGGATCCAATGCAAGAATTGGAGAAATATCAGGCTTTGGCTGTATTCAATGAATTGGAACTAGGTGATCAGCAAAGTCGAATTCAAGATTTGTTGCAATGGTTCCAACAAATGGGAGTACAGGTTGAGGCCACACAACCACCAAATTATGACCACGAACAAATGTATGCCCAGCTTTTAGAAATGGACCACTCGAATCGAGCAAGAATCATTCAGTTGACAAGTTATCATTGGTGGGAAGATTTGGAAGAGGCTATAGAAATACTGACCGAGGACATCACTGATCTGAATTCCGTTGAAACTATCGATTTTTTCTTTGGATCGGTTGAAGGCATTCGTAATACATTCCTACGATTGCTCCGAGAGTTGAATGACCAAGTTGCTCGAATGGCCCCAACCTTGTTCATGGAAGACCAACTCAATCCGACTGTAATTTGTTCTCAAGTGTCAGCGCTCATCAACAGAAGACGGCTCGAAGTTATGCTGCGATTAATGGAGAGGGGTATTGCCGTACGCAACCGCGCCCACAACTACCCGGTTATTTGATAACTCAAGAATTTGTTTTGAGTTAACCAGTGGAGAGCGCGGGGAAGTATAACTTCACAAATAAAATGAGTCATTTTTATAAAATTATCAAAAATGTTAATTTTTAGCATTTTTGAT
>JAQGBD010000500.1:0-28885 GCA_034698165.1 Punctoribates punctum | reverse complement strand
AGAGAAAAGGAGAGAGAAAAGGAGAGAGAAAAGGAGAGAGAAAAGGAGAGAGAAAAGGAGAGAGAAAAGGAGAGAGATTCCAGATTTTTGCCAAAAATAAATAAATGGTTAAAATATTTGAGTTTGAGTACAGATTTACGAATTTTAATACAATTTGGCCGAAAGGGGCGGACATTGAGTGGACATCACTTCAAAAGCCTCCACATTTGAAGTCAAAATAAATTATCTTTTTATAAATCAAAATACAAAACATTTTATTTATTTAAACAAAAACTGGAAATCAATTGAAGAACCGTTTGATAGAAGTTATGGGAAGATATCAACGCTTCCGCTCAGACTTCCATTTGAATTGTGGCGGACGAGTGGACGACCCCTTCTTTACTTTCTTGGGTTTACTCTCCGTTTTATTCTGTGCGCAAACAAATAATTTAGAATTAAATTGAATCAAAAGAATCAAAGATTTGTTTGTCTTTACCACAAGTTTTCTCTTGACTTCCATTTTTTGATACAAAATATCCAAAAACTTCAGTCTTTCGGTTCTTTTCGCTAATTCTTTGTAAGACTTGTCTCTCAAGTGAGCGATGTTTTGGACATCAGTTTCGCTGATATTCTGTTCACTGATTTGATCCAAATTCGCGAAATTGAATCCCATTTCGAGTAACTCTTTGTCTGTCTTCAGCCGTTCGGCGAAATCAAAGTTCTTTTTGTCCTCTTTGTTGTCCACAAAAAAGATGTGTTTATTCTTCGGCCGATTATTGCAATCAATTAAATGCAAACTTTGTCTCAATTTCTCGATTTTCTTCATTTCAATCATTCGTTTCTGTCGGACATAATTAATGTCTTGACTTTGCATTAGTTTGATCTCATCGGCGGTCAGCTCATTGTCGTCATCTCTGAGGTCGTAGTGAACGCCGTCTTTCAGTTGGGATCTAATCATATGAAAGTCAAACTCTTCCGGGTTTTTGTCCAAAACCTTCTTCCGAAGCAATTTGTATGCATTTTGTTTCTTCTGGTAATCACTTTATCGGATCAAAAGAAATCAATTAGAGATCAAATGAAGACAAGTATCAAAAGAGTGGTTACTTTGCTCTCTGTTTGTAATCCTTTTTGTGCTCCAAATATCCCAAATGTTTTCGCGAATCGGGCTTTGATTTGAGGACAAGAATCGGATCAAATTCAACGAAGAATCAAACAAATGGTGTAATACCTGATGTCTGTCTTTATGGATCCTTTGCTTTGAATTGTGGGCTCTTCTCAGTGAAGACATTCTCACAGATTATCTTAAATTAGAGACAAATAAATGATTGAAATTAATTCAAATGAAAACCAAAACAAAAACATGTGTCAAATGTCAGCCATATTTGAATTGTTGTAAAACGAGTCCAATAGAGGGCAACAAAACTCAACAAAACTGAAAATTCACCAAAACTTTAGAAACATTTAAATATTGAATAAAACAAAACTGAATTAAACTCGAATTAAATGGAGATGACCTTGCTATTATCATAAATTTTCATCGATTTATAAGACTATCATAACTTCCCTCATCATTAAGTGCGTGAACTTGTGAATTAAATGAGCAATAATTGGCGAAATGCCATTTATCCCCAAATAACAGAAACAAATGACCAGGTCAACAATCTAAGGCAAAGAATTTCAAATACGGTTTGAATATTTGATTTATTAACTCAAAAGACATTTATTCGAGGCAATTAAAAGTCGACTTTCATTTTTCAAGATCAAGCACACTCTGATTTAATGAATGGGGATGCTAATCTAATAAAATTAGCATGCTTATCATGCACAGATTAATCTTTGAATTAGGCAAAGGGTTTCACACATTGTGTTGACTCTTGAAATCACAGGTGAGCTCCGATTCTGGGGAAGAATTTAACCCAAATTCAGTCGAAAATTGTGTTAATTTAGTATAAAAATCAATAATTTATTCACTGAATCCAATTGTGTTATAAATATTTATAACTAATGAAAATTTATTCCAAAGAATTCGTTCGCTTTTATATCTAGACTTATGTTTGACTTCTTTTCATAGTTTTTAGAAACAATTTTATGTGTGTTTTAAAAGCAATTTCAGCGTTAAATTGATTACAACATTCTTTCGCTAATCTTCTGAATAATTCATAACTTTTTAACTGAATTGTCATTAAAACGACAGAAAAGTGTTGTCTATTTAGCCCTAAAGATATCCGCGAATTAATTAGATCTGAAAACTAGACGTTTAATTCAATACTGTTTTCTCCGCTACTAATGAATTAAAGACACGAAAACAGAACACAATTATATTTAATTAATTAACTCTTTTTTTGGGTCTTAACCGCAATAAACATATTTTGGAATCCGATATAAAAACAAAATTCTTGGTTCATTTGATTCAATAAACGTCTGAATGGTTTGCCGATTGAATTTAAATCGTCTGCTTTGGCCACAAACAGCTCAAACAGCTCTTACCCCCGATTACATCAACACAGGAGATGCCATATCACTGGAAAATTTTAATTTTAAATTAAAACATTATCTGTTTGTTTGAATAGTTTCGTTAGAAAAAAGAGCTGGTTATCAGTCGAGGGTGGGAAGAGTGAGATAGCATTTTTAGATTGAGTATCATGGTCATTTCTTTGCGCACCAGTCGGATGACGCTTATCAATGACGCCGTCAAAGATTTTTTCTGTGAATTTTAAACGAAATTCAATGCAATTGTTGTAATGGATGTGCGAAGAATTGAATGGATAGACAGCACAGACAGAGACAGAGAGCACAGACACACATCTCTGGATCTGACGATAGAAAATAGATTTGATTTTTTGGGGTTCGCCTCTCATTGCTATCCATTCCTCTATCGCTCGCATTCACAGGAATTTCTTTTGAACTCTTTTTGAAACATACTTTTGAACGGAATTTCTCTGAAAATCTGTTTTCAAATCAAATTCACTCTTCGTTTAAAAATATTTTTAATACTCTTTTGAAGAATATATAAATCAGGAGAGAGTATAGGATTTCATTTGATTTTGATTTGAGTGAAAAATTTGATAAAAATATTTCTTTGACCACAGATTTAATGAATTTTGGCGGTGGTTATGGCTGTGCTCTCACTGAATCTGATCTATAAGTTATGAAATTTTTCAAATTCCAATCGATGGCAGACATTGAGTACTGTTTGAGTTCATTATATTGCGATGAATCAGACTTTTATTGCTTTTCATTCAAACACATTAAGTGCTGAATAATACTGATTGAGAACAGATCTCAAATGATGTTCATTAGAGAGGACTTAACCCTTGAATATCTCTACTGAGGAGAGGAGAAGCCATTCAATAAACGAGGAACTGATATGACTTTCACTGCCAGTCATTTCCAGATTTTGCCAAATAAATAGTTATTGGAAACACTGTTAACGAGAGTGGAGTCGGTCTTATATTTTCAATTAAATGATGAAAATATCCGTCAAAACGGTTTGTTCACCCGTTTTGGTGGCTTTGCTTAGTGGCCGTCCGTTTCATAAACACATTGTTATGCAGATGTTTGCCACTGACATATCATACCGTCCCCCTTCTGAGCCCACTATTAGTGGACAGTTAAAGTGATGATAGGCTATCGATATGAATCAGAGCCGAAATTGACATTTGAGAGAACTCTATGACCACTCATATCACTGATAGACTATTTGAAGGCAAATATGATTGTTTCCATTATTTTATTATTCTGTCCTTTAGGGTACACTTTCTGACCGATAATGAAATCGAATCAACGGAGAGCTGACGGACTCCAACGCGTTGGTGACGGACACCAATTGTATAGACCCTCACAAAAGTCATTACTCAATCAGATTTGCACATCCAATGCAAACCCGGGGTCACTCCAATTGCCAGTAATGCAAGTTCGCTCCCACACAAGCCCTTCCACAAATAAATCAATGCATTGACAATAATCAGGACATCATTTGATTGATTGTTTATTCGTTATAATTTCAAACAAGCATGTTTACGTTAGACAACTAATGCCCGGATTCTTTGGTTTTGATTTCTGGGAGGAATTAAATATTGAATTTCTTTCGCCAAACAAAATAAAAACAAAAGTATTAAAACTAATTTGTAATTCAGTGTCGCTATTGAATGAAGAAATTGATTGAGAGGAACGACATATCCCAGGAATGTGTTATCAGGAAATTAAATGTGAAATATATCTCAAACAAGATATCAATAACTGATAAACGCATTCATTTATTCACATTATTTATTATGATCTTAAATATGGGGATGTCTTCTATTCTGTCCTCTATTAAGCGCTATATTAGAGATAATTCTTTGGCAGTAATTCTTATAGTTATGGCTCTCTTCTCAATAACAGTACTAAAAATCAGATTAAGTGACCAAAAAGGAGACATAAGCACCAGAATTCAGGCACTGGTAGGCGAAGTGGAGCACAAGTGCAGGCGTTAGCCCATCAATCAATTGCATACACAGTAATGATATGAAAAAGGCTGAACACAAGTGAACGCCGTCTGCACTGCACTTAAGTATCTTTTGTTTTGCCCACAAATGCTCACAAAAATCGCATCAAAAAACTTTTGGGTCTTTACTGATAGTCTTCTGACAAAACTTTGACTGCCATTCATTTGATAAACTTTTGCCTCTTCTGCCTATACGGCAGCCACTGATAGCACAGAATATATTAAATAGTTTTCACCAAAAGCTACTACTCGTTAAGAGCTAAGGGTTTTTGTTAAGTCTCAGGGATAGGCATTATCTGATGCCTGGTGTCAGCTCCTCTTTCAGCCTTTCCATTGAATATCTAATTAAACATCTTTTGATTAAAACTGAGGAAACCATTAATTGATAGCAAAGAATGGCGTTCCAGTGAATTACCAGGTATTTGGACCTTATTTGGACCCTATTCTGGATATCACCAAAATTGGGTATATTTTGGATCAAAACATTTGATTCATTTTCTTATCCTTTGCCTACCATTTGGCGCATGATTTTGCAAAACAGGTTAAAGACAACAAAACGACATTTCTTTGAACAACCAATCGATAAGTTGTCTAAAAACGTCGAAAATAGTCACAGAGTTAGAGATTCAGTGATTTGAATAATTCATTTCGAGTTAAGTTAATTGAAGACAAACACAATTTATTTTAAAAACAAATGATTACAAAAGTGTATTATCGATGTCTATCACACTTAAGTCAATCAAAACAATTTGAATAATTATTGGAAACTTTTGAAAATATCAGACAAAACAGTATTTATCAAAATTATTGTTATGTTTCGACAGAATTGGATAACTACTGACTTTAGATAATAATCTGTTCATAAGGGGAGAGCCCCGAATAGCTATGAGTGACTACAATCTTGGTATTAAATAAATGCTTTTGGAGGACTTTCCTTAATATTCTGTTCAAAAGTTAATGTTGGGTTAAAAATGAATAGATATTTAAAGACTTTATAATGAGATTCGAGGAACAAAACAATTGAGAGAATGATATGAGAATAGAGTTTCTCAAAGAAATTACTCATAGTTTTGTTACTCAAAGTTCTCTATCATTAGTAAAATTAGCAAAAAGTTTGACTTAAGGTTAGATTGAAAGACAAGTAATAGAATGAGAGAAACAAAAAGAGAAATATATCCCATATTTAAAAATTGTTCGTATATTTAGCCGTATTTCAGGACATAATTATATTTATAATAGTGTTGTTTTGGGCACATATCTGATGAGCACTAACTCTATGTCTGTATTTCAAATGCGGGCATAATTTCATAGCTATTCAGTTAAGGTGTGTTACGAAAAGCACTTTTGCTCACAATTGCTGAAAGCGTTTTGGCGATTACTACATCCTAATTACCTTTGCCTAGGACCTCTCTCTCTCTCTCTCTCTCTCTCTCTCTCTCTCTCTCTCTCTCTCTCTCTCTCTCTCTCCTTGCAATTGAAGTAAAGGTAAGTAAACCGGAGCTGAGGACTATTCATAGCGAAGTGTCTCAAGATTTCAAAAGCAAAGAATAATATAAAGTCTGAAATAAAATTAATGATTAGAAAAGAAGTGTTATCCAAATGTTAATTAGTTTTTCACAGTTGACTGGCATTGAGTTCTTGGGTAACAGAACAGAATAGACCCAGAATTTCATTTCTTTTGTGAACGACTCTTAACAATGAAAATATTCATTTATATAACGAACCGATTCATTGATTCCAAAGAGAATAATATGAATAAAAATAATAAACAATTTTTTAATAATTTTGAAAATATAACTACTTTTTTAGATTTGTGTTAAGAGATAGGACTGGCAGCCAATGGGAGACAACTGTTCAGCTCTAGTGATGTCTTCATTTTCATAAGTGATTCGGTGGCAATCATTTGTCATTATTAGATCATAAAAGAGTGGTCCGCATCGGTGAACAAAAAGGCTGAACATGAGAGACAACAACAACCAAATGGCAAATAATACCCAGAGTTAGAACACAAAGAAATATATGAAACAAAATATAAAATCAAATCAAAAGAAAAAATGACAAAAATTTAATAAAAGTTTGGATCGATTCTTAGCTAAAGCGTAACCAAAGCCACAAATTCAATAGAAATGGATAAATGAGTGAACGAATAGACGAATGAAAGATCATTAGCCCCACCACTGATTCATATGAGCGAATGGTTTGTCCACTTAATGCACATCATATTAAGGACAGAAATGTGTTTTGCCATTCAATACATGATATTAGTTAATGATATAACCGCTAAACACTGGTCCTCACAAAACATGATTAGCACAAAAATCTGGTTCACCCCTAGAAGAACACTATACCGCTGTGCACTCGAGAAGCTCTCTCTCTCATCATTACGACTCCACCATCAATGGTATCCGAATGGAGCGGACCTACACTTCGGCTCTTAATATATTATTTGATGCGATTGAGAGATGAAAATCAATTTTCTACCGGAAGTTCAAAAGCGTTTGGACTCCTTTTTCGGTCAAAAATGCGGACTAACAGTACTTTTTGACATTTTATGAATGAGTGGTGAATACAGAGTTAGAGTCAGACATAATATTTCCGATTTCCTAAAAAAATCGTAAAAAAGTGCTTTATGTGGACTCAGTCTTCGGATGCAATGGTATGGAGTCTGTGCTGCACAGCATTATCAGTGCATTCAATGATTACCATTCAGTTATGGAGTTTAGGCTCGACTGACATCATATTTAATAACATTGTTATCGTTTCCCATCACAGGAAGAATAGTATGACTTTTGGCCATTGAATTCAATATGAAATCAGCGATTCATCAAAAATAATATTAGTTATGGAATGAGTGGACTAACAAACACTGGATATGAGATCACCCGAGTCTTTGTCCATTTGACTAATGCTATCAAAAGTCCAAACTTTATCTGAGAGTTGAGATCGCATACAATCGATCAAAACAGTGGAACCGATCGCTAAAAGTTCTGAAGCATATCGAAAGTCATTGGACACCATTAGTCTCGGATAACGGGATTATCAGCAAAAAAGCAAAATTACCGAACAATGGGAAGACTGAGATCTCATTTATCTTAATTGAAATCTAAAGAAATGTTTTTGATTCAAAAGAAAGAAACAATTAATTGGAAACAAAAACAAAGTTCAATACAATAGAGAAAAAGATAAAGAGAGACAAAAAATCGTAATTATATTTAGAGAACTCATAGAAATGATAGGATTTAAAGAGCCGTAAGAGTGAAGAGTCAGACAAACATACAAAGAGTGAAAACTAATATTATTTTTCTGTTGAAACCAATTTTCGGATTCATCTTCGGATTAGTTGCGATGTTTGCTTATCTATTGAATGGATGGCTCTATGGATGGCAACTGAGTTCAACACAGTTTTGCTATTAGTCTCTCGTCTCGCAGACAAAAAACTATTGAAATAATACAAAAATGAGACTAAAAAGAGAAGAGTAGTGGAGAAGAACGCCTTCATTATGATGAAGAGCCTGTTATTTGAAGAGCAAAGAAACTGAAGTCAAAGCGTGAGGACTCGTCTCATCTCATTTGCATGTAATCACACTGCGGGCCATCGCCTTCCCTGTGCCTTCACATAGGCTTTAATCAACGCCTTTAACGCTCATCTCATTCCTGGGGGACTACAGAAACACTGAAATGCTTTTTTATATCAAACACACTCTGACTGACGATAGATAGTAAGCCCTCAGATGCGATGCTTTCGACCAAATTATTTTCACTTCTCTTCTCTTTTTTGTCTCTTTTCTCACTTCCTTTTAGTTCATAGACTTTTTTCAACACATTTCTTATGGTTCGACACAAAAGTGATGGCAAAGCATAACGAGAGTCAACTCATTTCCACAAATCATAACAACACGAAAGTCCACTCAAACCCCAAATAATTTCTATTTTTCGCTTCGGAGGACTGTCCTCTTCTCCATTATTTCCTTGATTTTAACTTTCATTTCTTCAAATAGTGTGAAGACTCAGGCTCTGGGCAAACACTAGTCCACCAAATAAAGTGAAAGAAATTTCCTAATTTAGTCACAAAATAAAAGCCATTCTGTGCTGACTCTCTATTGAGTTACAATTGAAAGACTCAGCGATTTAATCGATACATAAGAGAAATCACTTTAGATATTAATATTTTCTTCAATACCTCCGCAGAGGGAAAACCAATCGCAGAATATATTAAAGACTTAATATTTTGCCCGAAAATATTTGTATTGAGTTTATATCGCAAACAAATATCTATTCAAAAAAAGATTTTCAGGACTAATATACAACAAATAATAGATTATTTATTATAGAAAACTTTTTTATGAATTCACACAATAGAGATATCAGTCCCTAATATATGATAGAAATGCAAACTAAGCGCTATATTTATAACGATCTGCATATGAATTGTGAGAAGCATTCAATTTATTCCAACCATAAAAAAATCTTTAGCTCTCATCCAATACGAAGAAAATTATATAAAAAGAGGAAAATATTATAGAGAACTGACAATAACGACGAGAGAGAGAGAGAGAGAGAGAGAGAGAGAGAGAGAGAGAGAGAGAGAGAGAGACCTGGAAGAGAATTGAGATTCCGAAATCACTTCACTATTTCCACGAGTCTCGTAATAATCCGAATCAATTTCGCATGACTTGAGTCTCAAACCTCTAACACTTTGACACAACAGACGAATTAATTCGAAGGTATAAATAGTTCTGTTGTTAGAGAATAGATTTGAATAGAAATATACGAAAACAAGACAACAATAGACCATATTTACTATAAAACTGTTTTCCACTGAAGAAAACTAGACTTTCATCTAAACAGAGAGGAAATGATTGAAAAATAAATAAAAATTTTTAGAATAAAATAAAAATCTATTTCTCTGGCGATAAATAAATAGCATAAAAGTTAAGCGAAATGCAGCTGTGATTTGACTTTACATTATTCTAGTGGTCAATGAAACACATTATTGTGATGTCCCGTATTTCGATTGAGGTGGACGTAAACACAATCGAAATATTTTGTGCCACAAATCTATAAAAAGAGAGAACTAAAGCCTTTTGTGGCCAATTGTGGGGCAATAGTATTGCGACTATTCTTTAATTGTAATTCTTTGATACAAATAATAACTGCAGTGAATAATAGAGAGAATATTCTTATACCAACAGAGAGGGCATAATATACGGATCAGTCGGTCGGCACTCTATTAAAGCCGGTGCTGAACCACTATTTCAATTTCTCGCTCTTCGCGGCTGAGTATAAGAGAAACTGCGAAACAGTTGAACAAAAAAGTGGGTAAATCTTAAGCCTGTATTTTGCTTCACATTAAGGATTAAAAGAGAGGTTCAAATAGTTTTCTAATATACAAAACCAGAGGTGAAAAGAGGAGAGAAAATCAAAGAGAATTTCTCCAAAAAGTTTATTATATTCGTATGGATTGTATGTTAGTTGTGTTGTAGTTCACGCCTATGTATTGGCTCCTCAATAGGCCAGCAATGGCTTGTGCTGGGTAACTGTGTGTGTGCGATGTCGTGCTGTCACACAATAGGACACAACAATCGATGACATTCTAACGCATCAACGCATTCGTCAAAAGCAAACGGCTTTTTAAATGAAATTTTAAGTTAATAAGTAAGCAAACTGTGCAAACATTTCCATTCTTCTCCTATTTTTTCTCAATGCTCTCAATTCTGTGCTGGGATTCGTCATTGAGTTGTCGTCTATTATATTCTTCTCCGAGTCCTCAATCAAGTGTGACATTCGGTTATCTCTAATATAGAGAAAAGTTAATCAGCGCTCGAAAATGCATCAAATGTTAATCAAATGTGGTTTCGCTTCTCTGCCGGTCAAACACACACACAATCAGAAGGACTGACGACTTTGATTCAGTGCTTCACTTCTCAGCACATCTCTTACTCTTGGCTGAGAGGGAATACACTTAATATGTGAACCGAGAGCTGTAGTGATAGCTCAGAACACTTTGAGTGGTATTAAAGAGAGAGTACAATATTTTTGTGTATTTCAGAGACTAGAGTTAGCGATACAACAGTTCCAGAAGAGTAGTCGTCGTATGCGTTCCAATGGCTGTGCCTTCGATATATTGCTGGCAATTCTTTTTCTTCGTCTCTTTTGGCAGAACTTGCATTCGAAGCCAACTCTGATTACCATTTCATCCATATTTATGAGAAGGGAAGCCAACACAAGCACAGCACAATTGCAGTTCCCCCTTACAGTCCGTATTGGCCCCCATATGAGTTTGACTATACAAGAACCTATACATTGTATTAGTGGAAGTTTTTTTTCCTACCGGATCTTTGCTGCTCTTCTCTCACTCGATGCCAGAACTTTGATTCCAGTGCTCTCACAGCACAAGCCATGCATCAGAACAGAACAGAAGAGTATATAAAATACACTAAAAAAGCAGTTGAATGCAAGCACTGGCTTTACGTCCGTCCCGAAGCACATGCCATACCCGTCCATCCATACACTAACAAACATTATAAACTTGGCCAAAATCTATAGACTTCCACTCAATTCAAAATATAATACATTTGACTCAAGTTTTGCAGTTTTAGTTTGCATTTTGTATTTTCACATCTATTTCACTCTATTATTCAATGGACAGCATATAAGTGATGGAGAGATGAAGGGAGGGATCAGGAGAGAGAGACAGAGAGAGAGACAGAGAGAGAGAGAGAGAGAGAGAGAGTTGGAGTAAATGATATTTTTAAGAAATCAATTGAATCGATTGAACGACAAACGGATAACTGGTTTACATGAGTTACCATTCGATTGGTTTTTAATGTTTTTGTTGCGAAAGAACATTAATTATCGATTAATTTAATCAATAATTCAATTTTGAAATACAATTAATTAGAAAACAATATATTTATGTAAAACCTTATGATTTGAGAGAAAACAAAAATAAAGTGATTTGATATTAGAGGGAAATGCTGTCAATTGGTCTCAATTTCTGATACCGTATGCGTCGGGCATTCGTTCGATAGAATACTGTCGGTCGACGATAAACATTATCGGAATTCCCGGTATTTTTCTGATCCGCCTTTTGAGGGCCCGATCGCAGGTCCCGATTATATAACACTTGTGTTGAGTGACGCGATTGACGAGACAGTCGTCGGCATAAGTGCCCGAATGATTGCACGGCAGGCGCTCGAACTGCTCTTTCACTATACGAAGAGCCAACCGATACTTTGCGCCCAACTTCTGGAGTTCGGCGACAACACAATCGGTGACTATTGGTATACATTTGGCTAACAAACAGTCAGTCATCGCCTGACAAATGTCTAATTTGTTTTTTATCGAAAAATTTATGAAATTTGTGTCACAAATGATCCTAAAGGGAGGGCCCAACGCCTGGTTGTAGTTGAAGAACATAGTGGTCGAGGACACCGCCACCACTCGATCCTCACTCTTCTTCTTCTCTTTGTTTTTCTTCTTCTTAATCTTCAGCTCATTCTTCAGATTTTTAATTCGATTGTCTCTAAGCGACAGAAGTTTTGGTGTCTTTAGTTTGATATCTTTCGCCATATTTTTAAATCAACGAAACAATTGTTTGAAAACAAAATGTAAATCAAATTTAAAAAACCGATTGAAAGACATGTGTTTAGAGTTCAACAAAAATACTCAAATTTGTCTCAATTCTGACGTCTATTGGACTCTATATTAAATACATTTTACGAAACCAATTGACTGACCGCCAGATGTCACACATTAGTCATATTCTGGGAATTCTTTACAGAATTTCTTAACTTTTAATATCTTTTAACTATATTTTAAAAAATTGATATTTTTATTGGTTTTAAATTTTAAACTTTTAATTGATATAAATTATTATTAATTTGTTTTCAATTGATTTCATACATAAATATATTTTCACAAAAATTAGTGGATTTTATTATTGACTCAAAGAAGTGATCAATTAATGGGTTTCCACATTCTAATTAAAATCACAGAAAAATATTTGTTTGTCACAAAATAACGAAAAGACAAAATTGGTTCTGGTATTCAATAATTACCAACTGTTTTCTGTTAAGAGAATTGTAATCAGGCTTAGTTATCTTAATGGGTATGGGCAGTAAAGTTCCGTTTCTCAGAAAAAGGTTACATATATTTATTTGAATAAAAAAGAGTTGTCATAAATCCATAAAAACCACAAATTATTTTAAATGTATTTAATTAAAACATATTTATGAAAAAAATCGCCGCATTTGTCCCCAAATTCGATCAAAAATTGAGTTTTAAGTGGTTTTTTGAAAACACTTATTTTGATATTCAGTTAATTTTCAGTTTAATTTCATTAAGAATTGGGCAAAATATATGAGTATTTCGACTTTTAGTTTTAAGGGACGGCCTCTGAGGGCTTTTCATTGAAGATAAGGCCCCCATAAGCCACTCTTTTATGTCTTCCAAACAAATGGTTAGCATTTTAGTCAAAAATATATTGAAAAAGTTTTGGGGTTTGGAATATTGGGAGCATTTGGTGCTCTTTACTAATGTGATGGACTCGAGCCTAACCATTGAGGGCTGTGTTGAGACCTATTGAATGTGTTCTTGACTTAAAACATGTCATTTATTATGTTCTCATTATTTGTATTGTGTTTTGAGATTCAAAACCGATTATCTGATGGATGTCCGGATCCTCACAAATGTTTGCTGTAATTAAAAGGTTAGACTCAATGATATAGCGATAAACATATCACGAATTTCCGCTTTGGTTATGAATCGTCTCCTTTAGTCTGATTTGCATTCGAGCCGTCAAAACATGAGTCGTGTAACTCATATTAGCTCAAAGTCGGTGTTTTACACCATTTCCTTTCGGTAGGACCGAAATGCCTGTAATTTTGAAACAAATTGATCGCTTTGTAGTTGAAACTGGATCGTTTTATTCAAGCCATTGCTGCTAATATTGATACCTTAGGCTATGGTATGATTAGAGTGCGCTCTCATCTCATCTCTTAATGATTATTATGTTATAGAAAGATAGCACCGGAGAGGGCCGGAGAGCCACGGATGCGAACTGACGGCGAATTCTATTTAATTAAATTCGCATAAAATAACTTTTGTATCATTTGTTTGAATAATACTTCAAAAAGTCAGTTCATTGCAAACAATATTCAAATCAAAGAAAGTCTAATATTTCTGAGAAAATTCATATTTTATTTTATTTCTGAAGTAAGTAATGGTTTTCTCTCAAGACTTGTAATAATCTAGCAAGCATATTCTTCCATTCTGACAAATAAATTGAGTTTATTGCGATTATTTGAAATAAATAAATAATAATAATAATAAACATATTTAAGAAAAATAAACAAATCAACAATTAAGGTAAATTGATGGCTAATAAATGAATAGAACATGCTAAACCATGGTGATTCCTTGATGATTGAAGCGACACATTTCCATCGGTAATACCTCTTAGTCTCTGCACTTCATTCGCTGAATGATTGTCCACAAAAAGTAAGACAGAATTCAATTTATTTATTTGTATTCTGAGTATTGACTTAAAATTCTAAATGAGCATAATCAATTTAAGCATAATCAATTTTCTTTTTGAATTCCAGATAAGCTAAACAATAATGGCATTGGAAGTGATGTGAGACTGGTTTGCATTAGTGCTGAGCTCCGCATATAATGGATTCCCAGATCTAATGATTCGTTTGCTTTTTCTTGAATTCATTTCGTCTATTATTTCGGTTAAGTCTTAAGTCTTGTTTGTATTCTGTGTTTAGAATACTCTATATTTTGATACATTGAGTGTTTTTGTGCTCGAGGCTCCCCTACCTTGCCCTGTGCTCGAGTGCATGAATTAAAATTATATGTATTATTGAAAAGTATGGAACATTTGTAGTGCGAAAAAGAGCTCTTCTTTCTAATTGAGTCTGAGTCCGATCCCATATATTCGGTGCCGTTGTTAGTGTTGTTCTGGTGGTGACCGTCACGTATGGCTACAGTAGTCAACAGAGAAAAGTATATCTTTGCAAACATAGAGAGTGTATTAAATGCACATTTTGTACAGATATTTGTGTAATACAGATATGGCCCACCTCTCAGCCCAGATATGCTGTTGGATGTGCTGTTCGATGTTGGCCATGATCAGCCCCAGGCCACTCGATCCGCATATTTGGCATGTTTTCTGTGTTATCGAATAAGTTGAAAGGAGCCGACTTTGGTTTCGTGGTGTGAATGGTGTGAACACTACGCCCACAGAACAACTTCAATAATGAGTATGTAGTGAAGCCTATTCCTGGCTGTCGACACCATCCCTATCATAGCCCTATCAAAATGTGATCAAACAGTTATGCCATCAGTGGAGTGCCATCAGTGGTCAAACTCTGGCACAACAATCAAAAGCCATGTAAATCGAGTGAAGGTCGAGAATCGAGTTTTTATTCCACTTATCAAACATTGAAATAAAGTTGGGCTGAGCTCGACGTCAATCAAAACAGAAGAAACAGATGCGAGACATGAGCTTTGGGAACATCTTTATTGAATTCTAGCCTAAAGTATATGCAATTTAGAAGCGCCGCCATCACTACCATCAGTGCATCAAAATCTGTTCATAAGTGCCAAGAGTGCGATCAGTGCCACTATTGACTCGTTTGGAGTCTTTGATAAACATTTGATACATTCGATACTCAATTATAATAAAATTATGGTTCATATGTATTACCATAAAAATTTCATTTCATATTCTGATTGAGGCTTTATTTGTGAACAAACTCTGCGCTCAATTCAAGTTCAGGTCCTGTATATGAGGGCCAACACATGAAGCGACTGTGCATTTGATTTACTAACTTTGATGACCACCAGTGGTTCAATCAAAAGCGGCACTCAATAGAGACCGACATTGGATGGAGTGGCGGCACGCAGACTGAGCCTGTGCTCGGCCAGAAGGCACTGGTATTCCAAACTTGACTGAAATAATCTCAAAAAAATGACTCAAAACCTATTTGGGAAAAGGCCTGGAAATTAATTGCTCGCACAGTTGTCGAACGCTTCCATTTTCGATAATTCATTCTGTTTTTCGCACAACTGAATGAACTGAGAAAAGCGAAGGAACCGAAACTTAGATCGAGTTTTGACCGCATGGGGTATAAGTCTGTATCCCATCTGAGACTCAAACTTGAATACAATCTAACAAATGATTAGTGAGAACTCAATTAATTTTTAACGCCTTTTGCAAAAACAATTGTCGAAAAAATGATATTATTGTGAAGACAGGCATTACTTTCAGTCATTTGATTGCTTTTATCTTCACTTTCTTTGATTGAAGTAAATCACAAATAATAATAATGTTTAGAACTGTTTCCACAATAAGTGCATCCAATCTAATGAAAGCACTGATTGCATGAAAAACTTATTCTCAGCCAAACAAAAAAGTGTGGCGTATGTGGCGTAACGGCGCTAAACAAACACACCCACCAAAAACCAAATTAAGTCCAATGAACTTATTCTCCGCACATATTTCCAAATATCCTCAAAAATTTGCCGCTTTTCTCACAATTTGGCTCATGATTTGTGAGAAGTTTCATACAAACCAACGATTGTTAGACCAATGATTGTCATTGGGCTCAACCTTTCCTCTAATGCTGCAACTCTTGCCTCAAATTTAATTAGTATCAACAGTATCCGTATAAAACAAACAAACAAACATGGTGCTTTCAATGCACTTGAAAGTTTCACAATTGATTTGTGGCTTATTCTTGAGCTGACTCTGTTATAGAAGAGACCGGCGGTTGTGTTGGAAACTAGCCGTCAGTGCTCTCACTTTAGTTTTTTAATTGAAAAACTGGTTTCACCAAAATTTGCTGAAAACTTCTAAAATAGAAAACGAGTGAAACGATTTCTATATTGTTTGCAACCAAATAATCTAATTGACAGTCAAAGGTCAGCGCAGAGGCCAACAGAGGCCAACTCATTGCCGTAAGACTGAGTTCTTCGTAATTAGGATTCATTTATCCGATTGTTTGTTAAAACTTATAAATAGAGTTCAATTAGTTTTGCGTTTGTTGTGAAAAACATAAACACGTAATATAAACAGTTTTATGAGTTATTGTCAATCGAGAGTTAATTGGTTTGTGCGCTACGAACTGGAGTTAGTGTTGGAAGTGATGGTCGGAGAGCACCTGGTGGTGATACAACGCCAAGCAGTCTCTCCTGAATCCAATGTAAAAGGTGTCAAAATTGGCATTCTTTAGCTGTTGGGAGTCTCACATGTTTTCTTAGCTGAAGTTCCCGTAAGGCATAGAGAAGTCGGCAAATCTTTTTGAAGCCCAACTTATGAGAGCTCAATAGATGAAGTGCCCCGCAGTGCCCCCAGTCTAGACACTCCCTTCCAACGCATTTATCTTTAATCAAAACTTAGAGCACACAATGCGCTCGAATAATATTTTCGACTATTTCTCGATTTCATCTCTGGCTCTAAAATCAGGAAAGAGTTTCCACTCATATGCGATGTGAGAAAAAAAGGTGTGCGAAGGCTATCAATCAATTGGATTGACTTTACATTGCATTACATGTTTTATTAGTCGTTTCACACCATTCGTAGTAAACTCTGCCATCAAAACAAACGGCAGCACTAAAGCGGCAAATATTGTCAATTCATTGATCGCATTAATCATATTTAAAAACTATAATTTCTATCTCTTCTTAAATAAATAGCAAATATTCTGAACTCAAAAACAAATTTTAAACTTTCGTTTAGAAAATCTCTTAAATAAACTGAAAATTCCTCAATTAACTAACCTTACATTTAGTTGGATCTTGCTCAATTGGAGTATACATTTTGTTATTGCGCCCCTTTTCATCAAATGAGAAAAGTAAAGAAAAACGAATAAATGTTGGCTTCTCTTAATTGTTCATTTAAAACAGAATTTAAGCTAGTTCAGTTGTCAAATATTTTATTGGAATTTTCTTAAGACTTGATTTTCAAATAAATGATTGGTTGACAACCAATTAAATAACAAAAACATTTTATTTCAATTAATGTTATAATTTTTAATAAGAAAAATATGGAAACAAAGTGTTATTTAGAATAGAATCTCATTATTACCGATATTTATCTTAAAAGAAAATGATTAGAAATTACCAGAAGAACAAATATTGTGAAGAATTATTAGCGCCGACCGATTGAATGTTTGGAGACAATCAAGTGATGCATAGCGTCGATCACATATCGTCGCAATCGAATCATTTAAGTCATTCAGCGATCCGTAATTCCCGACCAAATCCTTGCTCAGTAAACGTGATGTAAAAGCGCCTAAACCAACACAATTAGCCCTTCAAACAAAGCCTTTATCGTGTCTGATCCCAATCCAATCCAATGAGTACTTGACGTGACGACAGGCTTTACATTTCAAATGCCTTTTAAACATTTTAAAGCAGTGCAAGAAAGTGACATTTGAGGTGCCATTTATACCCTTCCATCGCATTTGATTCCTTTCGTCTCCAATTGTTTTTATGATTATTAACGTGAATAACAAACACAAAACGAATTCATTTATTGTTTTTCAATAACATAATAAAATATTATTCAAATAATTTAAGTTTCATTTAATTTGTTCATAAGGAAGAAATATGCGCTCCTTCTCTCTCTCTCCCTCTCTCTCTCTCTCTCTCTCCCTCCCTCTCTCTCTCTCTCTCTCTCTCTCTCTCTCTCTCTCTCTCTCTCTCTCGGTGATGGGTCGCCTCCCTTCCCCTGTGGTGATGCCTTATATTGCGTTCTAATGCTTTCTATATTAAGGTGAGAGTGGGGTGAAGTGAATCGAGTGCTTGAGGCCAAAGAGGAGGTATTTTGTAAAGCAAAGCGTTTCTTTTGTCGGCTGCGGCGTCAGTGAACGTCAGGTGCGCTGAGAGGTGAGCGCTGTAAAGCAATAGCCACAACATAAGGCAAAACCGATTATTATGATGCAAGAGATGCTTATCATAGGCGTGAAAATCAACATATCGGCGAACAAATGAAAAGGTAAGCGATGCCGACACTCACAACCATCTGTTTCTGTTAGTCATATTAAATTTGATCAGAGCATCCCTGCGCCAAATGTATAACGAGGGAGGAACCCATCGGTATTTGGTATTTGGCTATTTGTGCTCTTCTTGTTTGCTCTTCAAGTATACAACTATTTAAACAAAAGCCAAGACATGAAAATTGCTTAAAACCGAGTTCTCGTATAACATGACTGCTTTGAAAATTATATGATTGGTATCGCGTTTTGCACTACAACTCACTTTTGTGGCTAAAAAACAAACTTTACTTTAAGATGTTTTGCGTCGATATTATATCAAAACATCATTTGATACATATATTAAATTTTTATGAAACACTGAGCCGACACAATCTAACGCACATTCTTCTTGTTCAAATACTTGGTCACACATTCTTCTATTTCATGATAGCCTCCGGCGTTTTACTTATTTAACTTATCTAACCATAGATTCTGTTCACTAACATTACCTTAAATTAATAATCTCTTCGTTTTGTAAATCAATATTTTCTGAATTTTAACTCATTTTAACTCAAATTATAATTAAATGTTACGAACAGTTATTTATGACATAACTCACAAATCTTTGCCAATAAATTATACTTCAGAGGAATTATTTTCTGATTAATAACTTTTTGATCACAATATAAGTATATAATAAGTAATTAAGATGTTATTGACTTTAAAAACAATCTTTTTTTTTTAAATATATTAGTCTTTTAGAGACTCGGCTCCATTTGATTCATATCTAGTTTGACTTAATTTAGATTGTTCCTCTATAAAACTACTCTCCAGAGTAGTTTAATTGATATTTTATATAAGACTGAGCGCTGCTTATGATTTGAAAAGAGTTGGTGAGCGCTACAAACGATTACAATTGAGCTAAATTCAGGAAACCTATTGTCAACTATTGTCTCACAATTCTGTAAACTTGGATTTAATGCCTTTATTTGTGATTATGTTTTGAATTAATTGAGTCAAAGAATGTGTGCTCTAATGAGTGGCACTAAAAGAGACGAACAAACAAATGGAAATCGATTGCGATATCGACATAAAGCGGTTGAATAAGACATTAAGATATCTCTCAATTCAATTGTATTCAAGTTTGTGAATAAAGTTAATGTTCGGCCTATTCTCACAATTGCTTAGAATTTGGGTTTGAATTACAGATAATTATGTTTTGTTGGAAAAGAATTGTCTTAATTTAGTTGAAAATTTATAGGTCTGGAAGAGTGAAAGAAGTGTTGTGTGCGTTACATATGGCATGTTTTGGCACACCATTGAGTGAAACTAATTATGGTTAGTCGCTTATGTTTGAGAGGCCATCCATACGATGCCATTTAAGCGATTGAAGCCATTGGAAGGTATTCCGCCTTCTGATTCAATAATAGTTGAATCAAACTTTATATTAATAGGAGTAAAGGGAGACTCACTACTGACTACTGACTAGTGTTTCATTTTGGGGTTAATTTTTGGTTTGCATGCGAGCACTCGACTCGAATGCACGACAATTTGTATCCGTCCGAAAAACAAAACGTATATAATGTCAGCCAATGATAATAAATATAGTAAAACACCGCCAATAAAAGCAAATATAACGAAACAGTGGTTCTGTTTTTCATTCTCCTGGTCTTATAATTACACAGATTGCACAACACAGCAGCACAATGTCTATTGAGCCGATGGGCGGACACATCGACTATTTCTGCCATAACTGCTATAAAATTCATTTAATGTATTTCTTTCATTAAATTCTATTGAATTTTTTCTTTGCTTTATCGCAGAAATTGAATTTAAATGATCTAATATTGAGTTTAATATCATTGTTCTATTGGATAAGCCATAAATCAAACAACATTTGCTCTCCACTATGCCCTCCACTATGCCATCCACTATGCGCTCCGCCATACCGACCAACTCGGCTAACGAATGCTGTGCAGAGCAAAGCACCGCCGCTTACAGTTGGATAGTTTATATTAAATATTTAATATTTAATTAGTTCACTTTGGTTGCCAGCCATACAATTACACACTAATGATATTCTGAGCGCACTATTATTTTATACAACAAAAGTGTAATTTTTCGTTTACATTAATGTCAGGAAAAATACTTCGATCAGAATATTCATTATTTGTTATTCTGTTTGTTAGTCTAAAGCTGACTAAAGCTGACAAAATCGATGAATCAATTTATCTCACAATCTATTCCTCTTAACAATCAATACAAGTATTCGATTGAATTCTTGCTTTCATTACAACAAAAAACAAAAGAAAATTAGTTTTGTTTGTTTCACTTCAGAGCAAACCAATAAAACCTAATTAAACATTAAGTCAAATATTATTCTATTATTTTATACACTGTTTAACAATAATTAAGTTTAAGATATTATAAAACATTTGCCAAATTAATTAAAAGAATCTTTGAATATATCCTGGATAATTTACTTAGCAATGTATAATTTAATCTTTTACAAACTTTTAGATATCAATTGGTCAGCGATATCAACCTTCTTCTATCCATTGAAAGCATCTAGGGGACAATGGATCATTCATTGAGGAGTGGACATTCTCCCTTTTAAGCGACAATTTTAGTAATTTGTCCTTTCACCATTTTCACTACCCGTAGGCAGATTCTATGAGAGGGTATGTCTCCATTGTTGCCAATTTTTGTGATTGATTTGTATTTTTGAAGTTAAACCAACTTATCTCGATTATAATTCTTATAGTATTCCATTTATATTTGGCCTAAAGGTTTCAAAAGCCTAAAAAACAATGAACACAAATATTAGGTTTTGATTATTGACTCAAATAATAAGAGAAGTTTGAGATTACTTTTTAAAAACAGAAGACTTTCATTTAAATTGTTTTTGACTAAGATTTTAAAGAATTGAAACAGGTTCAATTTTTATTTCAAAAGCCAGGAGAAGAAGAAGAGAAATAGTATTGTTTTGTGTAAAACTATAAAATTGTAATAGTTTATAGAATTTCGATACTTTAACAATTGGTGAGCAAACAAATTATAAATCATGGTGGGTAATTCATCCCTAATTCGTTTATTATTTGAGGACTCATTGTGTTTAAAAAGTGGTGAAACGAATGATAAAGTGATATAAATATATAAATAAAAAGAGTAAATAAATGCTTAAATTATTCAATACTATGACTGCATTCAAGTTTTGTTAACTAAATGTTATGCTTTTGTAATGCTTTGTAGACATCGATAAGGCGTTAGAATATTAGGCATTACATAGAAAACACATAAACAACATATGAAAGGACTATCATTTGTCAAAAACAAATATTGAACTTATGATGTATTGAATGGCTTTCCTCAGGTTTTTTGTCGATATTCTGCAAACAAAAACTTTTCTATTAAAATGGTTTTTATAGATTAGTTTGTTCTGAGAGACAGAGCCATTGCTGTGTCATTCCAGAGCTAAGTCAGTGCAAACCCAGGTGTAGTATATTATGATTTACTCTCGACATTGTCTAAAGTGTCAAAAGAAAAAGAGCCGAAAGTTGAATAAAAATCCCTCCCATTTTAAGAAACAAAGTTTGTTCTGTTGTGAGGTTCAGTTGGTTTGACATGAGATGAAAATACAAGTTTCCACAAAAGTGTTCACCAATACTAGTAGTGATGTAGTGCTGGCATAATATCGGTGCGATCGGACCCTATTATTGTCATGTGTAATGACTCGGACGAAGTCAGTGCTGCTTCACAGCCAACCAATAAAAATCAAAATACAAAAAACATTGAATGGTTGTCAAGACTTCAACAATATTTACAAAAGTGTTCTTTGCTTTAGATTCCAGTTTTATCTCATTCTAAATGCTGTCCAAAAAAAAACTCATTGACTATAATATCAATCATTAAGGATAAGTAAAAATAAACACTAATGTGTTATACAACTTATCCTTCGGTTAATGCACTCATCCTTTTGTCAGACAAGAAATTACACACAACTTATAAATACATTCAAAACGAACTTAAGATTAAGTTTAATAACAGATAATAAATGTTCATTAAAAGCAAATAAAGCTTCAAAATTGCAACTAGCTCACATTTTACTACTTTAATGAGTCGTTTTCTTCCGAAGTCATAAATTAGATTCAATCGATCGATAAAATGGAAAAATCGAACTTGCATATTTTAAAATAATTATTTGAGTTTCAATTATACTAAATGTAGAAACGATTTTTCATTTAACCAAAACGACTACAAATTGAAAACAAAGACTAATTTTCTAATGTTTTACTAATGTATGGAACAATAGCCAAGATCCAAACAATTTAGATTTAGATGTCTAGTATTCAACTGATTCAGGCCTTGCCTTCAAACACATTCTTTGGTTATTGGTTGAGGTTATCGATTAAATTTGCATAAACTAAATATTGATCATAATTTTTATTTATAGCCTATACATACTATTTTCAATTATTGATAATACTCCAATTGTACTGGCTCATTGTGGACCACCACTTGCCTTTACATCATGAATCATGATACATTTCAAACATTTGTATGAACGGATACCTTGATTGTTCTCATTTTGACGCTATACTAAACAACATATTAAGGCATAAAATTGAAACTAATTTTCCATTTGTTTTATTAGTTTTGAATTATGAAAATTGTTTTCAACAAAATATATAAACAATATTTTCAATTAATTTTATGTACATTAATATCCATTTTTTCATTGTTTGAAACTATAGTTTTGATTGTAAATAAAATGCCTACAAAAATAGACTAGTTCATTTATACGAATCGATCAGTCGAATTTTTCAACTGGATCAATTTTTGTCATCTAATCTGCAATTAAAAGAACACAAATTAATTCCTATTTTAAGCTGATTTAAGAAATGTCGGTCCGATAGGAATTGCAATGAATCGGATTTCTTCAGATTAATAGTGGATTCAATTTCTTGATGTTTTGTTTTTCATTCATTGTTTGCATTTCTTGTTATCCAAAGGAGTAATGAAAGCAAACCTGTTATACGACATCAAACATGTTATACAGTATTTATGCGCTCATTAACAACATTAACAATATTTTCAAATCATTATAATTTTACAGATAATATATTATCTGCGATAATAAGTTGATTATAAACTTATCGGATTGTTTTCCAAGAATAAATAATAGCATCAATATCTGATTCAATGACAAGTATCCAATTTTCCGGCATATTCTTGCTCAAATTATAACTGGATTTACCTTTTCATCGTCTTTTTCAATAATTTTTAAATCTCTGAGAATAAAAGATAAGACACAAGTAGTAAGTGTTCGTCAATTCTATAAAAAAGTAACATTTTGTCGACTATTAAATGATTTGAGAATATATTCAATTATCGATCAACTCTTGGACTCCAATTATGTCACAATTTTATATCGATTCCAGACTTCAATAAATAACTCAATTTAAGCCAATCTTTATTAGCGATAATAACTTGTAAGCCATCACTTGACACACGAATAAAGGGTTGACTTTAATTTTGAATACCAGAAGGCTCGTCGACTTACTAGGATGCGCCCACCCTCTGCACCTCCATGATATTGATATTCTGATACATTGGAAAAGAGTGCCATAGTCATTTTTTAGCTTTGAAGAGAATGTGTCGCACCTGTGACTCAATGGGACTGCAGTCTCACAGTTGGAGCTCTGAAACAGTCTCTCATTTGAATGATTACTTTTAAGGACAATAAAAAAACTAAACTTCAATATTTGACTCAATGCTTTTTATGGCTAATATTGAAAATGCCATTTATTCAAAATCTTTATAATCGGATCTTCTATTTATTTTTTAAATAACAGATCCAAAGAATGAGTAAGCTAGTTTCTAAAGTAAATAAAATTCTTGGAATAAGTATTCCTCTTGAGTTCATTTTTCAAAATAAAAAAAATGATGGCTTCCAGTCAACCATTACTAGTCTCTCAACTTATTCCAAGTATTCAACGAAATGACAAATAAATTTGTTGAACAAAAACGAAAATTTCAGATATTCAAAAAAATGTGTAGGATAATACAACCGATAGTAGATTTAGTTTGACACCTCCTAGTGTTAGGGCCTCTTGTTATACTGAAATAGCTATATTGAAGTCAACTTGGTCAGATCTATTGAATAAAAGACAAATATCCCGGTTTCACAGTGAGGCGGATGTGAACATAACATTCCTTATTTTCTTCTACGGATTACTAGGATTACAATATTATTAATTGTGATTGGTAAAAAATGTTGTAAACCAAAATGTGATAGAGCCATATAAACCAGTGAGTTATGCATGCATAACTTAGCAATGTCATTTCAATTGAATTCTTAAATGTTTTCTCTAATTTTTGTTGTATTCAATTGAATATCGAGTCTATCGTTTGAACATATTTTGTGAACTAATGTTTGAAACATATAATAATTGAAAGAATATTTGCGGAGTTTATACAACGTTTTTGTAGTTATGTTAGGGATCGAAGTGATTGCTGACAATAGCCCTCAAGTATTCAGTTGTGAATTACTTTTGTAATGCATTCTAAAGGTATTTCTCAAAAGCCGTATGTATTAAAAGATATAAAGAAAGAATAGATGGCCCACAAAGACCACACACACAAATGCATAGGATAACCATAGGATAACCATAGAACACCACAATCAATACAGAGGACAATCAATGAAGAGTTTGTAATAATAACTGAAATTAAGAAATATGTGGCCATTGAGTGGCCATTAGCTCATTGAGTAAATAATACTTCTTTTTTTATCGTTATATAGAAGAAGATATGTTTGAGTCAACCGAACGGCAGTAATATTGGAATAGATGTGAACTGTGCGGCAATTGTGAGCACAACCGCAGAAACATAAGTTAATGCATTCCGTTTGGCTTAAGGCCCGAACGCCTGATCTCAAGGGCATTCAATTTTATGGACATTAGCTGTAGATTAGACTACAAATTAGAAAAGGCCGCAAATAATGCTCTATAACACCAAGCAATTCACTGAATAATAGTCTCAAATGTAATAAATGATGGAATCAAATGCCACGATTATCAACAACACCATCATTATTGAAATATCAGTTCTCTTTTATTGAAAAAATAAAAATATTTAACTAATGAATATTTAATCGTTCGGATAATTCTTCCAATTGTTTACCGCATTAAAAGTAATCATAATTTCGATTTATATCTACTTTTAAAGAATAAAAACCTCTTTATTTTCTTCTGTATTTTATCAGAAAACTTGTGAAAACTTAATAGTAGTTAATAGAAGTTAATAGTAGTTTCATGTCTTCATGTCTTACTTAATGTCTAATAATTGTACAAATCTTTTACACAATTATTATAACACTATTAGTACTCATATTATTCAATATTATTTCGGATTAAACCAAAATATTATTCATACGAATATCCATTTCGTAAAATCTAAAACATTTGAATTACTCAGATTTCTAGCATTGTAATGTACTAGATACAATCAATTCTAAATTGAGACCAATAACTCTTAACAAATGAAATTTTCTCAATTATAAATCTGTTCAATCGATTAGATATTAAGACAATCCTTTGGAAATATAAGGCACTAAAAGCATAACAATTGAGAGGAATGACTATTGGAAAGAATGGACTCAAGTTTTAAGCTTTCAGATTATCAAATATACACTTGAAGTTGACTTTCAGCATTTTCTTTCAACAGGACTTTCAACCAGCAACACTTGCCATTCTCTTGTATTAA
Source organism: Punctoribates punctum (assembly GCA_034698165.1). NCBI lineage: Eukaryota > Metazoa > Arthropoda > Arachnida > Sarcoptiformes > Punctoribatidae > Punctoribates > Punctoribates punctum. The sequence goes on along the minus strand of JAQGBD010000500.1, from coordinate 2,665 downwards.
AGCTATTGAAAGGAATGGCAATAATTTAGAAATAAAGAAGAGATGCTATTAATTAGTTATTTGAAAGTATTATTTGAAATGTGTGTGACTCGAGTGCAGACATCACATTAAACCAAATGAAAGCGGGTTTAAAACCTGAGTTAATCTTATGATGTATTGAAATTGATTTTACTTTTTTTACTTAGATTTGAATTAAGGGCTCATTTGATTTGCTCTTAGAATAGAGACTAAACAAAGAATTCGTCGAAAATATATTTAATTGATTAATATTTTGTATGCTATGAGAGTCCGATGGAGCAGATTGTAAGACATTCTCAGGGATTCAACTGAAGGGAGAGAAGTGTGAGGAAAGTCATTATATTTGGCTTCATTACCATTAAGTTATTGGTTGGCTGTTTGCGGAGTGTTTGAGAGGAGATCCCAACTGAATGACTGATTGTGACACTTAAGTCGCGCTCAGCCATCAAAATAACAAACAAATGATTGAAAGTTTGTGAGCAAACGTGACACTCATTTTAATCACTTGAGGCATAAATTAAATTTTTAATTATGACTTTACAATAATAGTAATAAATGATTATAAATCATAATTTATTTCTACGTTTACTACCAAATGATAGATTACTTTCACTTTAGATTCAAAAACAACTAAATATCAGTTAATATCAATCAAAATGCTATGAATAACAATTATATTGAAGTTAAGTTATTCCTACCATTTGTTTAAATTGATTTCAATCCTTTGTTTCAGTTCTTCATAATTCAGTCTTTGAGTCGTTGTCTGCGAGAATGGAAGTTATATCGAGAGGTCTTCTAATGTTTGCTTTTATGACTTCAGATCATTGTTTTATAGGAACAAAAGAGATGGTCTCATGAAGTGATGATAATAATAGTTCTGTACATAAATTAATATTCTTTACACTATTGAACACTTAATGTCTTCTTTACACTAATCGATAATACATTTAGACTTTTGACATCTTTTAGTCATTTCGATGATTCGTCTGAGACCACGTCCAAAGACTTTGCGGAGACATCACTTGATACCGAATCCACTCTTACAGGAGGTGATGGCGAGCAGTTCAGAGGAGGCGTAAGGTTTGCAGAGCCGGCAGCACTGAGTAGGGCAGCAGCATGCTCGTGCTGCGCTTCCAGGGCTGCCGCCGCCGCCGCTATGTTCGGCAACTGATGTAATGACGGCAAAAAACTTTGGCGGACAGGCATTGAGTTGAAATTCAGATTACTTAATGAGGTATTTGTTAGGCCGTGTCTCGCTAGGGATGCGCTGTTCATCGCCAATAAGTGAGGAAATTCTGCCGAAAGTGCCAGAGGTGTTGTCCCCATTGGACAGCCGTTATTTGCAAACTGAGACTGAAGAGATGCTGCGGCCACTGCAGCCACTGCCATTGCTGAAGACGTAGTATATGGTGGAGTCCACGACAAAGATGTTGGTGGCATCGACACACCGCCCGGAAAGGCAGTTAAACCTGGTCTGAATGGCTGTCCGCTCATCAGTGACCCGGCAGAAGCAGCATGGAGGGCTGCCTGAACTGCAGCAGCTGCCTGTTGTTGGGCAACAGCCAACTGGTGAGGAGTGACAGATAACTGGGAATTGCTTTCTTTGGTCTTTTCGGGTCCGATGAGGTGTTCGATCGAAAACGACTGTTTAAACGAATTTTGATGCAATGAACTCAGATTTGAATGAATGTTATGACCGATATCTGAGTGAAGGTGTGTTTGCAGATGACTGGGAGCCGCAGCCAGTGCTGTCAATCGCATCTTGGCCTGTTCTTGAATGGCGTTCTGACTTTCCATTTGTTTGAACTCATTCATAGCCTGAGCGGCGGTTTCTATGTCTCGCATATGTTTTGGAAGTTTGAATCTCTTCCGTCTCCTCAAAAAGCTTCCGTTTTCAAACATATCACCACAGGTCGGGTGTAGTGCCCAATAACTACCTTTGCCCGGACGGTCAGGCCTTCGCGGCACCTTGATGAAACAGTCGTTAAAAGATAAATTATGACGGAGCGAATTCTGCCACCGCTGTGTGTTTTTCCGATAGTATGGGAACCGGTCCATAATGAACTTATAGATCTCACTCAATGTCAGCATCTTTTCACCCGAACTCTGGATTGCCATAAATGTGAGCGAAATATAAGAATAGGGAGGCTTTTGGTCGCCATAAGTGTTTCTTCCCGGTCGAGGCATTTCTTCAGATTTCAAAATAACTCACAATTCCATCAAAACTTTTTAATTTTAATTTATGAATCACTTCATTAGAATCAATAATCAAATTAACGAAATTCTAACCACTCTTTCATTTATTGACTCATTAATAGTGAAGATAAGATCGTCGATGAGTTTCGAAAGTCCAATATTTGTTGGTTTAATGTCTATATCGCACAACAACACAAATAATTGTCCGGACCTTATAGAGGATCGGTTTCGAAGCACACCTGCATTCAAACCACTGAAGCATATATTGAGGCGGAATATACTCTTCTTTCGACTCATGCGATGTGCGAATGCGTTCACCAAACCAAACACCTATAGTCCTGGTCATGTTTGAAATGCTTAACAACATATCTCTTTTAGCGTTGCCAACTCTTTTTTGTGAAAACCGGGAATTTCATGGGTCTCCCCCGGGACAACACAGTCAGACAAAAAG
>JAQGBD010000499.1:0-28945 GCA_034698165.1 Punctoribates punctum | reverse complement strand
CAAACAATAGATGGCATTCAATGACCAGAAGAGCCAGAAGTGGAGGTCATCTAACTTTGGGCCAATCAGATGGTGGCAAAGCTCGAGGCAAAAGGCATTTTCTTCACACACTTCTCAACCATAGAGACAATTGGCAGAGACTTGGCTTTACTGGCTTTGCAAGAGTTATACCACATTTAAATGTCAGCATAACTTTGCATAACTCAAATCTAAGACTTCCTAAAATGGTCCTAGCCTAATCTACTGATTTTTGTGATCTTGATCAAGTTTAAAACACTTTTTACATCAAATATCCCTTCAATCTGAGAGTTTGCTCTCATTTGAAATCAGAAATCAAAAGTAAAAACAACTTTCAACTTCACTAATAGCAGGAAACGTCTATAGGAGAGGGAATACGGTTGTGGTATCCCAAAGCTCACAACCAATGATAGGTTGGGAGTGAGTGTCGCACACATAATGGGTGAATGGCATACCTGCACAGCACAGCCAGCTTTGTGGGCAGTGCCCGTCTAATCACTAGGAATATGTCGTTATATCAATGAAGGACTCATTTGTTGTCCAAATTCACTGTTTTGACGTTAAAATGATTTACATTTATATCAAAAGAATTGCCTTTAATTTCAACTCAAATGTTGTTCAACAAAATGATGATTACATTCAGTGATAACCTATGACTTGAAAATGAAAACATTATCAACACTTTTGACAACAGTTTTATTTATTTGTTTAGAAGTCATCCACTTTTCAACGGCTGGTAAGGCTTTAAACGTTTTCCATAAAACACTTTCCATTGTATTCACACTTAAGTCCTAATTATCTCTTAATCTGAAACTCAAACCCAAACTTTACGCTAAAAAATCCCAAATCAGATAAAAACTAATTTCAATTCTAATGAGTTTGTTGTCACTCAGCGCCTGACCCCCCGCGGGATCTCTCAATTAATGTCCAGTCGGGCAAAACGGTTGACGTCGAGTGGAAGCCTCCTCTCAATGGAGGCGTCAGTAGCTATAAGATGACAATCATTCCCCTCTCAGAAGAGGATGAAACGGGAGAACGGAATCTGGAAATCAGTGCCAACGATCCGCTCCCTATGAAAGTGAGAGACCTGACTCCAGGAGCTTCATATGAGGTCCAGTTAAGGTCGAGCTCAGTAATGATGAGCCGACCCTCAAATGTGATATCAGCCAACTTTACGACCAAACCGAACACTCCCGGAAAGATAGTTATGTGGTTCAGGAATGAGACCACTCTTCAGATGATATGGCAGCCCCCCTACCCTTCTGGTCTATTTGAAGGCTATAGGGTTAACATAACTCCCGAAGAGGCCACACAATCAGTTTTGTTTATCAAGAAAGAGGCGGACCCTCCCGGTCCAGCTCAGGCCACCTTTTATGGCTTGACTCCAGACAAAGCGTACAACATTTCAGTCCGGACTCTGAGTCGGTCACAGATGAGTGAACCCATCGAAGCCCAGTGGAAGACAGAGGCCGTCAACGTAACGGAGAAACCGACGCCTTCTCCCGATTCGAGCCGAACTCAACACTCATTGGAAGTAAAGCCAAAAATGGTGACACGAAATGAGCCCCGAATCGGTCACTTCCCTGAATACTTGGAAACGGGACGACTCATCGATCAGCCACCGGTCGATAGTAAAGTGATTCTGAGCTCAACTGCAGAACTTCAGTGCAGAGTTAGAGATACGTCGGTTCCCATCAAAATCTACTGGACTTTCAACGGAAAGAACGCAACGACCAGTTCTCGCGTCAAAGTGATGGCCGACGGGACGCTCAGAATAGAACAGGTCCGCAACACAGACGTCGGCCTCTATACCTGTCGCGTCGAATACAATGGCTTCAGTGAGAAACGGAGCGCCAGACTCGATGTCATTGAGTTACCCCATCCGCCCACTAATGTGAGGGCTGAGCTCAACATCAATGGAGGTCTGGTGAACGTGAGTTGGTCCCCGCCCTTCGACGGCAACAGTCCTATCGTCAAATACATGGTTCAGATGCGGACAGTCAGCCAAACGAACACCGATAACGACAACGCAGACGACGACCTTATCTATGGTGTGCACAGTTGGACCACCGCTAACCTAAACATATCCGCGACTCAGAACTATGTCCTCCTCACGAACCTGAGGCCAGCCATGACCTACCAGTTTAGAGTGAGCGCCGTTAACAATGTTGGTGAAGGACAGACCAGTGCACCCACATCGCCACCAATCACTCTACCAGCTCAGCCTCCGAGTGCGAGCCCTATTGGAGTAGTGGGAGCTCCACGATCTTCAACAGCTATTATGATCCAATGGCAGCCCCCACCCGTTGAATCACATAACGGACGGCTAATGGGTTATATGGTTCGGTACAAACTGGCCGGTTATGCTGAGCACACGCAGTGGTATCAGCACAACGTCACGAACTCAGCACAACTTCAGTACCTTTTGGATGACCTAATCGTTTGGCAGAACTATCAAATCCAAATCGCGGCCTATAATGAGATGGGGGTCGGGGTCTACAGTCAAAGCATTTATGTCAGAACCAAAGAGGGACGACCTGCCAGTCAAGTGAGACAATTGTCGGCAGAAGCAATCAATTCAACCGCCATTCGCGTCAAATGGCATTCACCGGATCCTCAGCTAATCAATGGTATTAATCAGGGCTATAAACTCCAGGCCTGGAAGAGTGTCAACGGAACCACCAGTCCTTACACTCATATGTTTAAGGAATCTCTTCAGCCGCCGGCGACGTTCCCCGAAAAATCTCAGTCAGCAATAATTGATGGGTTAGAGCCGTACACTATTTACCACATCACAGTCCTGTGCTTCACGAGTGCAGGTGACGGACCCAAAACTGATGCTCCGATTACTGTCCGAACTCTTCAGGATTTACCCGAAAAGGTGTCTCAATTCAGTTTCAAAGATATTCTCGATAAAAGTGTTCGGGTGTTGTGGTCTCCGCCCAATCGAATCAATGGTAAACTTTTGGGATATACCTTAAGATACTTTGCTGTCGGCGCTAATGAAGAGCAGAAAATGATGACTAATCTGACCGCTGATCAAAACGAGACAATAATCACGAATCTGAAGCCACAAACTGCCTATACTTTTGAGATAAATGCCTGGACACAAGTGGGCGCCGGACCAATGGAAAGCTCAACCATTCAAAGTAGTGTCCCTCCAGTACTGCCTCACGCGCCCACCCATTTGGCCATCTCTAATATCGGTGCCTTTTCTGTTGTCCTTCAATTCACTCCTGGATTCAACGGAAATGCTTCGATCAATAGATGGGTAGTCGAGGGACAGCTCTTCAAACTGAGGAACGCCAACTGGACTGTTGTCTATGAGTCGACAAATCACACCCAAAATGACGCCATAATTGTCCACAATTTGAGGCCATATACTGAATATCGGTTGCGTTTAATACCTGTTAATGTCGTCGGCAGAAGTCTGGCTCCGAGTGAGTCGTCGCCTCCTTTCCAAACACTTCAAGCACTGCCCGCCGGTCCTCCGATGAATGTCACTCTGAGAACAGTGTCTCCAACTGCGCTTCGAGTGCGTTGGACACCATTACCACCGGAGCACTGGTACGGCCACCCGCGAGGTTATAACATAACGTGGAGGGAAATCACTGACGACGGGATGCCCTCAACTCTGCACTCGTTTATTGCTGACGACTATCACTCGCATTCATATCTAATTACATCACTCGAGGAATTCACCCGTTATTCTGTTCAAGTTTTTGCACTCAATGATGTCGGTTCCTCTACTGGGAGCCGTCTGATCGAACAGCGCACAAATGAGGCCACACCCAGTTCTGGTCCCGACTCTGTTGAGGTTAAGGCAACCTCTTCGACAACTATTGTCGTCGAGTGGGGAGAGATATCCAAAGTAGATATGAATGGTATTCTTCAGGGCTTTAAAGTGAAGTATATGTCATCGAAATCAACGGATGGAACGCAGTATAAGATAATTGAGAGCAATCAGACCCGAACCACAACTCTCACCGAACTCAAGAAGTATAACACTTATAGAATTAGTGTCTGCGGCTTCACTCACGCAGGGGATGGTGTATACAGCCCTTCATCTAGTGGACAGACATTCCAAGACGTTCCCGGCCCTCCATCTAATGTCACTTTTCCCGATGTCACTCAAACAACAGCAAGAATTCAATGGGATATTCCTCTGGAACCGAATGGAGAGATATTGGCGTATAGGATATCATACAAGATGTCTGACGACGACATTAGGCGTTCCATTACTAAAGAGTTCGCGTCAACCGATCGAACAAATCGTTTCTTAGAACTGAGACCCGAAACCTATTATATCTTTGAATTGACAGCAAAGACAAGCGAAGGCTGGGGGACAGCCGCCAAATTGGCTGTTTTCACCACTAACTCACGAGAACTGCCGACAGCACCCACTCAACCACTGATCAGTACTTCTCAAATCAGCTCAAAACAAGTGACCATTAGTTGGACGCCCGGTAGGGATGGTTTCGCACCACTGCGTTATTATACTGTCCAGATCTCATCGCAAGGCGGTCCCTGGTGGTCCTATCCCCACAAAATAGACCCCTTTCTCAGAGTGTATACGATTACGAATCTGAAACCATTTACTTCATATCAGTTCCGAATTAAGGCCACTAATGATATCGGAGACAGCAGTTGGAGTCAAGAGTCTCCACTCACTCGAACACTGCCGGCACCTCCAGACCGGGCGCCGCTCTCTCTTATTGTTTCGCCGTATACTCCGACCTCTGTTGCCGTCAAATGGTCTGAGATTCAGGACTGGAACGGAGACGAAAGCGGTGCCGGATATCGAATTCAATACTGCATTATCTCACAACAGGGGGTGTCCTCCAGTTGTCCCTCTTCTATTGTCAAAGGAAAGGACGTTAACTCTGCCTCCATTGAGAACTTGGAAAGGGATCAACACTACGAAATCAAAGTAATCGCATACAACAGTCAAGGGGAGGGCCCCTCCAGTAAAGCCAAAGTTGTTTACGTCGGCGAAGGTTTGTCTCACTTTTGTTTTCTATGTTTCACTCCATTAATTTGTGTCGACTTTTGTTGTTAACAGCCGTTCCAACGGGAGAGCCATTGAATATAACGACTACAGCCCTGTCTTCTACTGAAGTGAGAGTGACGTGGAGTGCACCCGACAAAAACAAACAGAATGGACTCATAATGGGATACAAAATATTCTATTGGCAACAGACTGACGCCCACCACGACATTCATAGGAACGGCCACTTCGAACAGCCCCGAGAGTTGATGGAAATAGTTCCGGACACGACTGAGTCTTTCATTCTTCTGGATCTAATAAAGTGGACCAATTATAGCATTCAATTGTCTGCCTTCAATCCTGCCGGTGACGGACCCCGTTCTCGACCTATCGTTGTTCAGACCAAAGAGGATACCCCGGGAGAGGTCGGATTACTTATCTTCGATGAGATCACAATGTCTCAGGTGAAGGTCTCGTGGAAACCCCCTCAAGAGCCGAATGGCGTTCTTCTCGGATATTATGTCGTTTATGAGACACTAATTAACGACTTCAGTAAACAAGTGAAGCAAAAGATTAATGACAGCTATTTAGTGGTCAATGGTCTCCGGGAACGGGTTATGTATACATTTAAAGTCAGGGCTGAGACCTCTGCAGGGGTCGGACCGGAAACTGTTGGAAACGGTTAGTATTTCATACAACTGTTTGTCTTTCATTGAGTTTAATCTATTATTGTCTGTTTCAGTGACTACTGGCCCTCAACCGGGTTCTCCGCCCCCGCCGTCTAATGTGAAATCTGCGCCAACTCTGACTTCAGTGAGGCTTCAGTGGAAGAATCCGGACTACAGCCGAATAACCGGATACTTGATTGAGGCGAATAACCTGAACCAAAAGGGAGCGCTAGAGTGGCAACCCGTGGCTCTCATCAAGAATGGTCTTCAAGAGAGATATGAACTGAGTTTCTCTCATTTGGCGCCGTCTTCTCAGTATACGTTCCGAGTGATGTCTATGAATGAGAAGGGTGTTAGTGATCCGGCCTATCCCGACAAAGTGGTCGGTTCTATTGTGGTTCAGACCCCTTCACATCTGGAACTCAGGGCCCGAATGCCTTATTATAGAGAGTCGTGGTTTGTGATACTGTGCGCCGCTATGAGTGTTGTCATCACTATTATGGTTATCGCAGTTCTTTGTGTGAAGAATAAGACCAATAAATACAAACAGGAGATAATCAAAGGATCGCAGGACAGGCTCTCAGAGGTGGGCTTCGGTCTCGACGACAATATGGATACTCACTATCCGACAGGTTTTGAAATGAGACAACAGACTGCTATGGCGTCTCATCAACAGCGCAGAAGTAATGGTACGCTCAGCACAACAGTGAGCGCCTGTGCGGCCACGAAATCGCCGCCCCGACCCTGTCCTGGTTCTATCACTTACTCGGATGAAGAGGACGATGACGACGAAGACATTAAAGGCGCCGGAATTTATGAAAGCAGTGGCGAGAGTTTAACCGAAAAGCCGAGTGAAATGAGTAGTTCCGGTCCGGAGTCTGAGTCAGATCACGAAGACATGAGCGCTGCCAACCATTTCGTTAACCATTACGCCAATGTTAACGACACACTCAGGAAAGGACAGCCCTCATGGAAACGACACGCAAAGCAGTACGTAGTGCCATCTCATCACCGATTATCGATGCCAACGCGGGACCCGCCAGCACCTCCTGCACCACCGCCTCCCAGCTATTTAGCTGCGATCGCCATAAACGCTTCGGACAGCGAACTCGACTGTCCGTCGGTAAACCTAAACGGCGGCCGAATTATTGTGAATAATATGGCCGGAAGTCGAGCCCCACTGCCGGGCTTCTCATCATTTGTATAGAAAGCCATTCCGTCCCCCTTTTGATACCATTTCACACGTTTTTCTACTGCTATTTGAAACTCATTTTATTTGTAAATTAATTTAATTTATTTTAGAGAACCATATATTCAGTGCTTTGTCTTTACATTCCTTTTGATATAATTTTTAAATAATTTGTAAAAATAGTGTTTAGTTTTGAAGTGTTTTATAGGAAAAACCAAATGATATGATATTAGTATTAAATTTCATGAGGAGATGATTACTTGTCTTTCACCGATTGCCTGAACGGGTCTGTAGTTATTGGAAATCAGTCTCTTTCTGCCGGTCCTCGCGTTTACGTATTCGCCGCGACATTTGCGAAACAGCCTTTCCTTTAGAAGAAATTATAGAAAGAAATTATTATAGCCTTCTCTTCAGCCTTAATAATGAATACGATATTTATTCTGAGCGCTTAAATTAAGTTGTGATTAACGAAGCATTTAATTGAGGAAAGAGAACAGGTTTTCGCCTCACAATTGTTCAGACGTTTTTTGATAAGAGTTTTTACCACTTATTATATGACAATCAAAATAAAGATCTTTTATATGATTATTAGAATTAAATCGAATAAAATCTGAATTATGTCTATAAAAGTGTCTAATTTTTTATTCGCGTTATATCTGATCTGTTTTTTATGGCCTTTGAATTACCTGTTGGTCTCCTATCAGCGCCTGATTCTTGAATACGAGCCTAAAATTAAGTGTAAATCATATCATTGTGTGAATGATCTTCGCTTGAGTTGCTTTCATCATACCATTGGACGCTCTCATAGCAGGGAGGGGTCGTTAGTGAGCCCCTATACATAAAGAAGGGCCGTTTCCGGTCAGGCAGTAAGTCCTTTAATTTGAACGATTCTAAGAGCATAGACTTGTCCTCATAATTGGGGACATTCCTCACTAACTTCATAACAGAAGATAGGAATCTGTTGTTTCGCGAAGATTTCTGACAATTATTTTCAGATTTTCATTAGTTTTCTTTCATTACAATTAAAGAAAGTTATCTATACTTTGAAAAGCGTTCCTAAAACCATAAGACCGTCCGGTTTTTCGGCCGCATTCTCTAGACTCCCATATTTGGCGTTATAATGTACCATGTGCACTTCCATCGGACCCCTATAGCCATCAACGGTGTGTTCAGAACCTATACCGTCATGACTTCCCCAATGAAAATGTAATTGTTTGAAAATGAATCGGCGGTTATTAGTGGCCGTCCCAAAGACAGACGCCTCAAATGGATCGCTGAAACCTATTTGAACTGAAAGATGACAAACAATTTATTTGTTTTTATGCAAAATCATTGTTTCCATAGATTTTGTCGATTCATTTGTCGATTGGCTTCCCTTTAATTGATTTCTATTTATCATTCTATTGTCTAAATGTCGTATAATCATAAATTTAAATAAGCAAGGTCATTGACTGACAATTTCATTAATATCTTCTAAATCTTGGCCTCAAAGAGTTAAAGAGAAAGTTATCTAGTTAGAAATTATTGTTAATCAAAGATTGGAAATAAATTCAATGGAATATTGTATTCTTGGTCAAGTATACCTGTGTGTCCATTATTCTCGATGAATGCCTGCCTAATCCGTTTATTATAATTGCGCAAGGTGAAACGCAATGACATATTCCTAACAGCTTCAGAGGTGAGTAATCTAATGGGCGACTGTTGTTCTCCGCCACAATCTTCGTAAATGGAGGGCCATTTTTCACCTAGATGGGTCAGGGAATAACCTAATTAAGATTATTCTCAAAGATTAGTTGAGCCAACCGTAGTGCCACTCTTTGCCGTGAGCCGCCAGCTTACGACTGATTGTCGTGTCTTTCCTCCCAATAGACTTGTGGTCACTCTTCGCCGGATTCTTGAGAGGACTGTCTTTTAGGCAATAAATTTCATACAAATTATTAAATGTAATCAAAATTGCAAACAATGTCTGGATTTTGAATAAAAATCTTAAATAATATGAATTCATTAATATGTTCACTAAAATACATGAATATCCAGCAAAATATTTATAGTTAACCTTTTTTTAAAACAAGATCATAAGTAAGCTTGATGAAATCTAGAATTAGAGCTAGAACGTTTTTATTATAAATTATATAATAGAATCCGCAATAAATATGGTGTTTCTGTAGATGTGTTTTATATCCACCAATTGATAAACCGGTGAATAAACAAATCTAATTAATCGGTAATTAGTTTACATTCAAAACAACTTTTTTCAGAAAAAAAACGATATTTCAGACGTCAATAGTTTAGTTACTTAACTCTATTTGATTTGAAAAATTGTCAAGGTCAGTTTGCACCAAGTTGAAAGAATATCAAACGTTTATTTTATAATTTTTTGAATAATTAATAAAAAATTTCGACAAAATATTAGACAATTTTTATGAATAAAAACATTTAAATAACAATTTGAAGGATTAGTTATGAGACAATTGGAGCCAATTTGTTGTCTAATATCTGTCTTCGACGTCATCGGAATCATTGACTTCTTTATTGTCAACTTCTGGTTCATCGAAGTCTCGAACTTTCACTTCCTGTTCCTCATCGAACTGAATGGCATTATCTACAGAGAGGAGAACATCGTTGAGGGCGTCCTCATCCATGATATTGATGGGCATAAACTTAATCATAGCGTAGTCGTCGACCAGTTTACCGAACGCTTCGGTAAGTTTGCGATACTTTTCTCCCCATCGGTCGGGAATTTGATTCTCTAAGAGATAGGAATCGGGTTCTAAAAAGCTCTCCAAACGTTTTCGGGCAGTTCTGTCCAATAAATCGGTTTTTGTCAATAGATTAACGATAGGTATCTCCAGATTAATCATTGCCGACAACGACACCATTAGAGCCGAAAAGAACTTCGAGACGTCGGACACGAACTGAGAGTCCAATAAAAATATGGCACAAACTCTGAAGTCATGCAATTCCAAGAAACGGATCAGTTTATGCATTATATTGAGATGAGTGGACAGCTCTATCTGTCCGGCGGTGTCGAACAGGACGTAGTCGTTGTCCATATCTCCCAACTGTTCCTCAAACCAGTCCAAGTTCTCCAACAGATATTCCATCGCGAAAATCAGTCCACCGTTTGGTCCGAAACTGAGCTCTTCGTCGGACATAATGTCCTCAACATTAATGAGTTCCCGAATGTCGGCAATGGGTTCGTAGTCGAACTGTTCCGCCGCCGGATCCAAATTGAAGGCATGTATCGTCCGATTGAGGGCCTGTCCGTGTCTGACCATTGCTGAGACATAGGATGACTTTCCACTACCGGCCGGACCGATGATTATTTGTGCGAAACGAACCATTGTTTACGATATCATGGATTCAAAGATTCAAAACAAAAATCGTCTGAAAAACACATGTTTTTGATGTTTTGTATTTCAAACGTTTGTTTTGATAACTGTTTTGAATAATCGTTCAAAAGATGGCATCACTTCTGTGGTCAACATTTCGCTTATGTTTTGTTTTGAATCCACTTTTGACCGCATTTTTCATCTGTTTTTCAATTGAGTTAAAACTCAAATGTCTTTAATGATTATCAAATCAATTGAAAGAAAACTGTTTTTGATTCAAAGTCTCTTCAAATCCGTTAATAATTTATTTTCGGTTAAATTGTTTTCAAACGATTCCTCGAATTCAAGCGAAAGTAATGACCAAAAGAGTGGTCAGAAGAAGACAATTAAAGAAATGCCGAAACCACCGGAAAATTGCTGTCAATCCGGTTGTGATAACTGTGTTTGGATCAAATACGCGGAAGAGCTCGAAGAATACTATAGGGATGGCGGGACTGAGGCCCAGAAGCAAATCGAAAAACTCATATCTGATCCCTCACTCAAAGTCTTCATTAAAATGCAGATCAAATCTGGTGAACAAATGGACAAAATTGAAGACAAAAAGCCTACAAAAAGTGATAAATAATGTCTACAATAGTCTAGTATTGGATTCAAATCTCTTAGTCTTTCAAATGTTTAGTAAATTAATTGATATTTAATATAATTTTAATTAAAATAAAAGTTTTCAAAATTGACTTTCAGTCCATTCAACAAATGATTGCATTTTTACTGAATTTATGGCATTTAATCAATAATTTGTTTGTTTTTTGTCTTTCATTAAAGCGAAACATAAATAATCCATTTGTCGTAAAAATGTCCAAAAAGTTATGAATCAAATGAAATACAGTAATGAAAATGAGAACAAAAATGAGTGTTTTCAATGAGAAACTCCTAAATAGTGTCCAAATCAATAAAAGGGTCACATTTGGGCTCAAATTCGCCACAAATATCTTGATTTTTGATAATTCACACAATTATATCAAATATCTGCTGAACTCAACAGAAATCTCTTTCATCACAAGTTTGTCAATAAATAAACGAAAATATATAAAAAATATTTTCGATATATTTATTGATTTTTGACACTTATTTTCAATGAAATCCATCTCAACATACAAAAGACGAATCTCTCTCTCTCTCTCCCCTCCCTCCCTCTCCTCCGTCTCCTCATATAAGACATTTCTATCCATCGATTGAAGAACTGCCGAAATCTTGTGGAAAGGCCTATAATTTCTATGCTTTCGATTACTTAGAAATTTAGAGTTAATGTTGTTTTAATGTATTTCACTGAAAGTGTGATTCCGTTAATAGAAAAGCCATGTCCTCACTGAAAGGTCAGTGACCCCAAAATCTATTAATTAATTAAACGACAAAACGAGGAAATGATTGAGATTTCAGTGACTTTCAACCCATTTATGATTTTCGTGTTTAGAATTCAAGTATTGTTTAACAGAAAAGTGTTCACAAAATCCCAATATTTTAGTGAATTGTTTGCATAGAAATTGCTTTTATGTTAATTAGAAATATATCTCAAGAATTATCTCTAATTAAAAAACGAGTGAATCGTAAACAAACCCAAAATATTTTTCTTCCATATAATTGAATTAAACCAAATTATTCTTCATTTGCTCTTTCAATACCAAGACACAAATCTCGCTCAAAATATCCGACAATAGATAGGGCTTTCTTCATTTTCATCTATTAAACTAAATTAACTTGATAATTGTGGCTCCCAATGTAAGGAAACAATAATACGCGAATAAAAAACATTTCATAGAATGAGCAAGATAATTATTCAAAGTATAGACAAGAATGCTTAACATGATATAATTTAGAAATATAGTTTGTTTACCTAGGTACTAGTTACAATTTGTCAATAATTGGTTATGCGTCCGACTTTAGCATCAATTGTCAGGTTCTTATCTAGTTAACCTTTTAGTGCTTCCTTACATTGGGTGCTACAATTATCAAGGTAATATAGTTCAATTGGTGAAAATGAAGAAATGCCTATCCATTGTAGAATTCAAAAATTAATCTTGGCAAAACTTCAAATTTATAAAAATAATTTATTTGTACGAATCGATTTGAGGATACATGTACATGGTCAATTGATTTGTAAAGGATAGGATCAAATCTTTCAAATGATTCCTCGAACTCATACCTATGGAATAGTGAAAGAGTTTAGACATTAATCGATTAGATTCTGCGTTACATTCGGTTTATGTGTTGACTCCATTAGAATAAGAGCTCAACTATTTTGATGACTATTGGCCACAATTCTGTGCCCAGATTTATGTCCAGAATATCTATTGTCTGCTGTTTTATCACAATTCAGGATATTCTGTATGAAGTGCAGTCAAATGCAAGTTGTTTACTGATATTCTGAGCTCTCAGACCAGTCTTTCAATTAGATGAGTGCATCGATGAAACTAATAACCATTTCGAGTACTTTTAAGTGTGAGAATACCCCTTAAAATAACACTAAATCCAAGTTTACTTTATTCTGTGTGTTAGACACTTATTCTTTTGTTATAATGGATCCGTTTCATAGAGAATGGCATAACTTATATGATTATAAACTTTTTCATTAACTGAGAGACAAATTTTCAATTATTTAAATGCATTAATGTTTTTGAATAAACATTTCTCTGAAATCTGGGCTTAAATTGAATTCAATTCCTTTGCTTTTAAGACCGATTCATATTCATAGACATGAAAACCGAGACAATTGTATTGATTTTGTGAATACGTTTAAATTCTTGGCACAGAATGAACTCAATAAAGCTTTTGTCAACTTATCAATTATGGATGACTTCGAATATAAACTTATTTCTTATTTATTTTAATTTCAAAGATAGACTTTAAGTTCAAAATTATAAGTAACTGGAATTCAAATTGAAATATATTCCATTAAGTAGTAGTAATTTCAATTTAAATAGCTTAATAACCAAGGTTCTTTTCATTAGCTGTCTTCCATTGGTATTCTGTGTGAGTTTGGTAAACAAGTCAAATAATAACACAATTGACAACTTCTTATTTTAATATATAATAATGTATCATGTGCATATAAAACGTGATCAGACAATTGAGTAAACTTGGTTATTTCATCTCAAAGCCTATAAAATTACCAAAGATTTTGGAAAACATTTGTAACTTTTATACTGGAATTATGTTTAACCAGAATTTTTATGTCTAGACTCTAGGCTTTTACCAATACTTCGACACAAAAACAAAATTATTTAATCTATTTTTCAATTCGGATGAATTATCGATAGATAGATAAACAAGTTCATTTCAATTTTTCTGTTATTGAATAATTCAATTATTGTACAAGAATTCAGATAAAATTCCATATCATTTAAAACCAATTTAATCATAATTTCGAGATATTGTTTTCAAATTGAATTTAATTACAGAATATATTGAATGTACTGATTATGTAATCAAAATACCAATAATTCACTGATAAAGTTCCAAGATGGAATATAAAGAATTAGGGTTGTATTCGAAATTATCTCGAATATAAATTAGTGATCGAATCCGATTTCTAGGATGTCATTCGTTTTTATTTATCACAGATTACAGTCGTTATTAACAATTCAGAAGTTAAATAATTACTTAAAGTCATAATTAATTCATTTGTTTTGTTATTCACTCAACTCTCGAATGTATATAACTTTCGGATAAATTAGTTGTTTGAATAGAAATCTATTAATACAGTCATTAATTTATTAATGAATAAAAGTATCAAATATTCACCAATAATCAAGTGATACGCAAATTATAAACTTGGTATCACTGGGAGCGCCACAAACCTCTCTCGATCACTAGAATAGCGCACAGAATCCGTTTTTTGACTTTTCAAATGAGCTCATTATCTAAACAGAATCCAATAATAGGACTCCCTTTCTGAGTCTATTTACTTGTTAATTAGGAATTCCAGTCGAATGACTGTTTGTTGCCCCAAGATCATTTACTTTTTGACATTAACTCTGAGTTCAGTTCTGCATTAATTGCATGAAAACAGACTTAAATCGAAAATTAGTGGAAAATTCAATGTATTTTCGAGGCAATTATGCGTTGAAAATGTCGAGAAATAAATGAATTCTTTAATTTCGGTTAACTTAGCAAGTTGAATTGAAATTTGAGCTTTCATTAAATCAGAATATAATACTCTTGGTAAGGAAATTCAACACCAAATGGACGCTGTTTTTGATAAGTCTTAAGTATTGGTCTAATAATATGTAAATCAGAGCCTTTTATTCTACATATTGTTAAGACTCAAACCACTCCATTCACTCCATTCACTCGATCATCAATTCCTGAGCCCAGGATTTGCTTCAAATAAGTGCTCGATATTTGCACGTCATGTACAATGAAGACCAATGTCTGCCTCTATAATGCAAGGATAGACAGGCTCATA
Source organism: Punctoribates punctum (assembly GCA_034698165.1). Lineage (NCBI taxonomy): Eukaryota > Metazoa > Arthropoda > Arachnida > Sarcoptiformes > Punctoribatidae > Punctoribates > Punctoribates punctum. The sequence goes on along the minus strand of JAQGBD010000499.1, from coordinate 14,289 downwards.
AGTATCTTGGTAATGGCTTTAGTAGAAAGTGTTGTGTTAAAGCACTTCCTGCTCGCTTGAATTTGCCGAAAATTTGGCTAGATATTTAGTTGGACATGACTAGGCATGATAAACACGGAAAAGAATTAGGAAATGTTTTCAATTCCTGGCATTCTTTTGAATATTGAAGAGTCCTCTTGAGTTGAAATCTTGTTTATCATTAAAATTCTTCAAATGATTGATTGAATTTTGGTTTAATTAATTTTCGTCTATTATTAAAGAAAAACACTTTTGAACTGTTAATGAAATGAATGTTAAATAGAGTATAATATTCTCTTCGATGAATGGATGTCATAATTTCTTGACTCATATAATAATCATATGGTAAGGCAAGTGAGCAAGGTTCTCAGCTTCATATCAGATTAAGCGTCAAGATTAAACTATTAGCATGCTCAGAAAACTCTTATATTTATCTTGTTTATTAATATAAACCTTGTTAGCGGCTCTTTAGAGGTGTGACAAATATTTTTGTTGAGAAGACATGCTTGCAGGGGTGCGCAAGGGGCATGGAGATTTGCCCCCCCTAAGGTCAAAAAGTGTGATTTGGCCCCCCCTAGGATCGAAGGAAAAATTGGGGAAAAAATTGACGCCGCGTGAAGCGCGGAGGCAATTTTTTGGATATTTTTGGTAATTTTGGGTAATTTTCGGTAATTTTGGCCATTTTAACCCGATTTTAACCGAATTAAGTACGATTCGAACTGAATTAGGCTCCAATAAACCGGATTTAACCCGAATTTGACCGAAAATGGCCGTATTTGGCCGAAAAACGGCTTTTTTATTCGGCCACCCCTAAGGTCGAAAATTTGCCATTTGGCCCCCTCTAGACCAGAGCTCGATTCGGCCTCCCCTACGGCCCCCCCTAGGGTCTCGGACCTTGCCCACCCCTGCATGCTTGCTTACTCCTAGAAAGTCGATTGGAATTTCCTGGGATTTCAATCATTGACTTTCGTATAATTAATGTTTGTATAAAAACCAAAAGTTAATTAAATACATGAAATTAATGACAATTTTTGGCACAAAATAAAACTGAATAAATACTAAAAGAGAACAAATATCTATATTTCTCCAGATTTATCCATAAAAATATTGATTTTTTGATCTTGCTCTTTCATCTCTTGAAAGGTAAGCTCATTATTTTCTATTCGCATTATTTTGAGAATATATTCAAAACATTTTGAAAATTTTTTTTCTCTGAAAAATCATGTTTTCTTCAAATTTCATGTATTTGTTGTTTAGGACTTATTTTTCCCAAATAATGGATAACAAAAGCAATTTTAAAATAATCACCAAGGTTGTTAGCTAATGCGCTGGCAGTTAAGTTAATGAGCAAGTTGAAAATTTCAAAAACAAAATTACTTACAGTTGAGGTAATTATTTTAATTGAATGAATTCTGTATTTAAATAATTATTTGCAAGTTTTCCACGAATTGAGCGCAAATAGCTCTAATGGCAAAACTCATCTTGGTTATTTGTAATTGGAACCAAAATTCATCTTCTAATCAATGTTTACTCATATTTTCAATCCTTGAAATGGTTTTTTCAAAAGAAGTTCGACATTGAAAAGGCTTTTCAAATGAAATGTCTACTAATGGAAAGCATTTCTGACGGATGAATAAGTTTTTTGTTTCGAAGAATTTTCAATTTAGAGATGACTTTCACTCCAACTATGAAAACAACTGCTCTTCACTTCAATCACAATATTATCTTATTTTTCATTTGTCTTAGAAGTCCATTAAAAACGAAAAAAAAGTATTTTCCTCTAATATAGGATTCTTTCGTCAACTTTCAGACTAATAAATATTCGGGTGATTTATTCGAGGCCTCAATCTTTAAATTTTGATATTAAAAACGCTTTTCTCTCAATAATGGAACAAAAAATTGGCTAAATTTGGGTCTTTGACTATAAATCATTTTAATTCTTATTTATCGTATTTTAGACATGAATTTCAATTTTGGTGAGAGTTTTAGATTAAATTCTTGTCATAAATTATACTCAAAGAGTATAAACAATTTATTAATCATGTCATCGGACGACACTTTTAGCAATAAAATTGGGGATTGCACCTTGCTCAATCAATAATATATTTATTTCGATTCACTTCGGCAAAAGTAAAAATTGATAATAAATTATCCATTATTATTATAATAAGTTATCATAGCTTATAAATAACGGTAATCGAGTTTATTTTTCTCAACATTTATCTTATATTTATCGTGCAATTCAATGAGTGCTTTCAGCTCATTAAATGTGGACGTCTACAAAATGACCCTTCATCTTTTAGAACAAAAGTTTAGAGTTCAAATTGGTCTTAATACGAATTTTCGATTTATTCGAATAAATTCGAAATCCTTGATTCTTTTACGTCAAGCTTTTTCCCGGAACAGTATTGCCTAGATACAAATTGATCATAAATGAAAATTCCTGAATTAATTGTCGTCAAAATTGAATCGATTCACTAAAATACTATATAAATGCAATTTTGTTGCATTATATGAATGCTTTGGTAATGAAAACATTTTAAGGCAATTATGACAATAAAAGCACAAAACAAGGAGAGGGAGAGAGAGAGAGAGGGAGAGAGAGAGAGTTAATTGAATGGATGGCCGAGAAATATATCTATCATTGACTCAATACAAACAAATGTTTAGAAACAACTATTGACTGTAATTTTATTCGAGGCAATGAGTCCATTGTGTGAGTTCTTATGCAAAGCCATGTCTGCCCACTATGTGTGGACAGTAAGACAATGAGAATGAGTTCGCTGTTCAATAACTGACCGACTCATACGTCTCCTCCAATATTCAACAGTAATAAAAGATAAAAAGACTATTCCTCTCATCAAACAACAACACCATTCCGTTCCTTATTCTGTGCACTTAATGTCGAATAATAAAGAGAAGTATAGAATAAATTGGAATCCATGAAAAATAACACCAATTGAATGAAAATAAATTAGATTTTTATATTTTTTTGACAACAATTTAATAAATAATAAAATAGAAAATAAATTGTATTTTACTTACAGAACAAAAAAAATCTTTTAATTAGATTTTAACGATAATTATATTAATTATAATCTGTTTTATGATTTTAATCGCTTTTACAATAAAATGATTATTAATGAAAAAAGGATTCATAAGTTTTTTTGTGTCTTTTGATGAGATCTTGTCTTTTATCGAGAATACAAACGAATTGATTAATATTTACAAAAAGATGAATGAAAAAAGTTTATCGATTATAATATGATTTTATTTTCATTGATTACTTTTAGTTTATAACTAAATATTTTTCTCTCAAATGACATAAACCTTTATCTATTTCGCAAAAAAAGTTGAAAGAGTATTTTGATATAAGAGCTGAATGGATGGCCCTTTTCTATAGAAGAGGGCTATAATTTTCACTTTACTCCTGACATTATTATATAAAATTTAGCGATTTTTATACACTTGGTAATCCACTTGATAGCGTCTCTGATAATAAATCTAATGATAAGTTAAAAGTGTTATTCGTTTTGATATCATTTATTATTTTTTTCGTCACTTCTATTGAATGACTCGTTATATAAGTAAAATAATTTATGAGAAAGTTTTCTGATATTGAGTTGTGTTTTGTATTTTTGACGATTGGCTCTCAGTTTATGTCCTCAAATAGGTTTCTATGATATTTGATTTGATTTTTCTATAGTCGACTGATTCCCAGCACTTATGTCAAGCTCTAGGAATTAGTCAATACTTTAATCCGAGAGAAAAAGAAAATATTTCCGATTCGCTCGTTATTTGAAAAGTCCGTGAAATAGGAGTCTATCTCTTCTATTGATTGACCGGTGATTGAAATGATTTCCGAAAAACAAGAATTAGTAATAATAATAAGAAGAGAAAAGTTTTGTTTCAATTTTGTAAATGTTTTTCATGACTTCAATGATATGCTTTGACTTTAGACAAACATTTGTCGTCTTTAGGATCACTTTAGGATCCGATTTGTTTTGTGTTTCACTCAATTATAGCTATTTTTGTCAATTGGCGAGTCTTTCAAATAATAAGCAGAACTTAAAAATATATTTGTTTCCAGTGTTTTGTTAATCAATCAACTTATGGCACAGTCGTCCGCATCAGACGCCGGTTCTCTTGATTTGTTCACTTTTTTCGATGTCCGTCGGATTAAGCTTCTGCTCCTGGGTTTGAGTCGTTGTCCAAGACTGGAGCCGGTGCCCGATTCGGCGTCAACTATGCCGTGATTGGGACTCAATGTGGTGTTGCCAGAGAACCGGGGCTTTCCATTTGGTACTCTGGCCTGAGCACTAGACCGACGCTTCAGACCCTCGTCTGATGGCAAAGGAATTCGCGCCAATTGAAGAAACGCTTTGAATATCTCTTTGACATTTGAATTGGTTTTGGCGGAGCACTCCATTACCTGGATATTCATTAACGGATTTAAATACTGTTTTTGATTTGCTTCAAATCCAGACTCACTTTTGTTCGCATTTTTGGCAATTCGCAGAAGACCTGCAAATTTTGAATTTGGAAAACAATCAAACGTTAAATACATCTGTAATTGATTGTGTGCTTTGGGCACAGAATAAGAGATGTTCTCTACAGTGAACGCCTAACCCTTTCTGTCTGAAGTGTCAATTAGTAGTAAAACACAACAATTTGTTAATAAATTTTTATAAGAGATTCTGTTCTGCTTTCAAATTAATTATTTTCCGAAATGAGATTTTCAACCAAACAATTGGTTTGAATAAAACAAATTTTTAACATTTACTGCACTTTACAGCTACAGTGCAATGGCTTTCCCTTTATGCCTATCCCAGAGCACAGTCAGGTTTGTATTGAGTTCTCCCAAAATAGAAATACAATTTGTGAACTCAAACCCATTACAACTCAACTGAATATACATTATATCCAGGTTTGTATTTGTGAGAAACAAATGAATCAAATCCTCACTAAATGGAGTTTTATTAATAATTTCTTCGCTCATCTCTGGCAAGGAATTCATTGGACTCATCCATCAATTGGTCCATTATTTGTTCACTAATTGACAGTTAGAGACAATAACTTTCTCTAAGGATTTAATCTCAATTCTGTTCGGAATATTCCTAAAGACTCTGCAATTTTACACAAATATATAACAAATATAAGAAAGCAATGGAATTGCTATCGAAGTGGACACAGAATAATAATTTCTTTGATGAATGATCACAATTGAGTGCATTTCCGCAATTAATTCTCACTTTTGCTGAACGGATAAAAAATGACTTTTTTTTCACAAAACGTATATAAAAAATGCATTAATGTTAAGATAAGAGAAAAGAAAAGTAATCTATTATTTGTAGTACTGACCCATTCGGCCACATCTTCTTTGGGCACTTCTTTGAATTCATCTGAGAGATCACATTTATTGCCGACGAAAATAATGGGCAAATCCTTTACGGAGAGGACAGAATAGGAAAAGCCGTGTTTTAGTTGTTTTCCAATTGATTAGAGTGACTCTTAAAATGAATTATTAGTGAAATTACCTGAAAGTCAGCCCTGAGTTCCTTAATCTCCTCGAAGCAAGTCTTCACGATATCGAAAGAACACAACTTATCGATACTTTTGCCCAAAACAGACGAAAAACAAAAACAAAATACGAATAAACTCAATGAACCAAAAATTTTCCTCCGCTTATAATTTGTTAGATCAGTGCCTAACCTATTAAAGTGGGACATACCTATAGACCAACATAAATGCCGAGGCGTTGGCAATCGAGAGCCGTCTCATCGCTGGGAACTGCATATCTCCTTCGGTGTCCAAAAAGTCGACCTCAAGATAAGAGACAAATCAGTGAATAATATCAGAGAGCACTCGAAGAAAGTCAAATCAATTAAATGCTTGTTTATAAGAGTAGAGGACAGCCATAAAAAATAGCGAATCAATAGATCTGACGCTAAATACGTGACAATAAAAAAAGTGACAAAAAGAGAAAATAAGAAACTTTTTTGTGTCTATTCTTCTATCGAATAAATCTCCGAAACGTTTGTATTATTGTTGTATTCGAAGCGATAATTGATAGAAATGTTGTGTAATGTAATCGAATGCTCATAAAAATGTAGACAAAGGTCAGGACATAGGAATAGATAAGAAAAGAGAAGAGTGTTATACTTTCAGAGACATTGTCCCCAAATTGAAGTCCTTTGTGAAGAGGTCTTCCACTGTTGGCCGGTGTTTCTCATTGAATGTGTTGAATAAAAATCTCTGACAAATGAGTGCAAAGAAATTAAAAATTAATGAAATAGTTTTCAGATTGAAGTTTACGATAATATTCAATGGCTTTTATGTGCGGCTAATGAGAAGTAACACAAAACTCATTAATTCAATTGATATTCTCAATAAATGTGTGAATAATGAGTCGGTTTCTCATTCCTTTTGCCAAAACTTTTAGCACAGAATACTTTGAAAACAATAATTAATTGAAAAGTTTTTCCGAAACTATTGGAAGAGGTTTCTGATGAGAAAGTAAGGCAATGGATGAGGGAATGTATCTCTAATTTATATGAGACAACTGTTTAAGTGAAGGCATTAATGCATACCTTAATAATAGCACTTTTGCCGACCGAAGCGCCTCCCAAAGTGACCAAACGTATGTGATATGACTCTTCCGTCATTATAATCTATGTCTATATTGACTATACTCTCGATCTTTCTTCTTCTTCTTGTGCTGCTATGAAAGGCCACCGATTTCTCTTCAGGATATGCTTTAAACGATTCTTTGTATTAATGACAATACGAATGTAGTGTCAGTTGTCTTCAGCTTCTGATATGTCTTATGTCTCGCAGGAAATTGTTCTTCTGATCCACTGTTTCTGTTCTTAGAGTTCATGTGTATTGAAATTTCAATGTCTTCGCTCTTCTCTTGTTTTTAACTCTCCTTTCAATCAATGGTTTCCAACTTAAAGTGACTGTCGCTGAAAGAAATCGTAGATATTTTAGACTTAGTTTCCAGAAAAATGCCGTAAGGTATTAGAATAATTGTATCTTGCTCATTAGTCTCACTTAGTTCTGTACGGGTTTTGTCTTACAAATCAATAGTCAGTGCCTTCAAACACACTTACAAGTGATTAATGATTGAATGAATTATAAAACGCTTTTTGTGTTAAATTCGTATATCTTTAACACATTTAAAACATCTAATATTTTGCCAAAAGTTTAGCGTTTGTTTCGTTAGATTAATTACAGACATATCCGGGTAAGTTTGCAATCTGTTCAAGAATTTCAATGCGCTTAATTTGATTCTGGATCAGTAGATCTAACTAATTACCTTGCATTACATTACAAGACATTATCCGAAATCTGATAAAAGCAAAACATGGAATCATTAGGATCCAGCTTAAAATAACAACATTTTTCACGGCAATCGCTTCAAAACACATAAAAGATTTGAATCATGCATCATTTTGTATAGATAGTTGAATAAACAAATGCAAACAATTCCAACAGTTTTTGACGGAATAATCTAGCTAGTTTCTAAAAATAGGCTAACAATAAGCCTTCTCGTATAATAAGGGTAATTGTTATTTGTTAAGTTTATGCTGAATTTAATCGGTCTTTTGCTAAGAGCATTTTATACATGTAGAGCATGGTATTTAAATTTATTCTTCAATTATCAGATTTTAGTCGCTTCCGAAATTCATTTTATTTTCTATTCCTAGATATTGACAAAAGACCAAGATTATAAAATAAAGAAAATAAGAACTTGAAAAAAAAGATTTTATTTATAATTATTTTTAATAAAACTCTCAAATAAATCATTTTTAGATCACTTCTGAGACTTATTTTTGGAGAGAAAACCATTAATAAGATAATTAATTTTCCAAAATTTGTCGAAAAATATTTGAATTTCTCGAAGAAATTATAGGAAATAATGAGTTTTTCTGAGCATTATTTCATAGATTATTAATATAATAGAATTTTTATAACTTAAGTAAACAACAGTTTATTTACTAAAAACGTTGTTTGAACTAACGAAGGGTTCACCCAGGGGGAGGGGTGTATAGCCCGGAAAACCCGCTCGAGTTCGAAAATTTGAAAAATACTCCCTTTCTCTCACTGGCAGACAGAGCCGGAAATTTTGGTTTTTAGGTGCAATTTTGACACAACTCAAACCCACCCTAAAATTTTCGGGAAAAAGCTTAGACTATCCCCTAATTGGCCCTGAGCTGGAGAGCATGGTGATGTCTGATATAAAGAATGTGCCGATTCTTAATACGATATTTTGGGTAAAAATAAATAAAAACCTAATGAGTTATCTCTAATAACATCAGATATTACTCAACGGAATTAAGTATTAAATAAAAATGAGTTTTGCCTACAGTTTGGCTCCAATTCATTTCAATTGATTAATGAGGGAATCGACTCATAAAAAGCAATAACAGAATCGATGATATTTCAGACCTTATCTGAAGTGACAATTCGTTCAAATATTTATTGTCGTTAATAACCAATGGCTTCACATAGTATTTAACTCAAAGTTGACTTTTCCTTTAAATAGATGAGTTATTTCTGTTGCGTTTCTTCAAAATTGATTAAATGTTTAAATGCAAAGAAATATTTTCATCGTTTTTTGGCTTCCGTTGGAGAAGCAATCTATGAGCTAGCTTATTCCAATTCGAAATCTTATTATTAATAGAATTCACCTATTTTGCAATCATAAATATTGCTAGATAAGAGTGAACGTATTGCGAGGGAGTGGGTGTATATGCCTTTTTCATATGGAATGTTCCTTCAGGAAATTAGCTTGATATTAAATTGTAAATAATGTAAATCAATAAAAAAGAATGTGATTCATTCAAGATCATTCTTATCAATGGTAATTTCATTCGAGAATAGTGTGTATTTCGCCCACACCTAACCTGATCTTCAAAATTCAATTATATGAATAAAAATATCAGATGTCAATTATTTGACCTAGCATTTTTATCAAATACCTATAGCAAAATATTTGAGCAAGAACAATTTATATAATCATTCTTATTTGTAATAAATTAAAAGGAAAACAATTTGAAAGAAAATTAATCAAATTCAAATTTGGAACTAGCAAGAAGAAAATTAATCTGAGCTAATGATGTAATTCATAACATACCCGGCTATTTGTCGTCAGAAAATTATTTATCCAATTAATGACTTCAGTGGCGGCTCTGAAATGAAAGATAAAGATTTCAATCATAAGTACGAAATTGAATTATTAAACATTAATCAATAAATGTTTGCATGATAAAACATTCATAAATTATTCATTTCATTCTGTGCTCTGAATATTGAATTAATGTTATTTTAGAATATTGCGGGATCAATCGATAATTAGCAGGAACCTATTATTGGCCAAATTTTATGACGACATTCGAGTCAATTTCTAGTAAAAATCATATTTATTTTGAATTATCAAGTTCATTTTTGTAGAATATTTGATTTTCTTAACGATTTGAGTGAAACCATTTCTGGATATTTTCATTCTTATGATTTGAGTTATGGACAGAAATGACTCCAATATTGCATTATATGAAAAATCAATTTTTATGAGCATTGGATGACCTAATAGTCGGACTCATTATTATTTTTCTTCCATAAGACTTGACATCAGAATCGTTGAAATTCTTTGATGTTATGATCAAATCACAGACCAAATGATTGTCAGTTATTATCGATAAAGGATTCAAAAAATATTTTCACTAAAGAACACCATTTCGTGAAATTACTCCAAGAATTCGATATTAAAAATGAGCGGAAAATACAATTTTCACAACAAATTCAATTGAATTTTCGTTTGTTTTATATAAAGAAGAATCAAATCTAATAAAAGTAGTGAAGAGTCGAATCAATAAATCAAATGCGAAAACATTGAAAATACACAAAACAAATGATTTGATGTAAATAATAGAATCCAATTCTCAGACAATTTCTTCTTCTTTTTAAACACAAAAAGAAAACATTCTTTCATATTATGTATTGATTTATTCCGAATCGTTTTAGTTTGCGTTTCAATCTATAATTTACTAAATAAATGTTGAAATCATAAGAAAAAAGCCTAACTATAAATAAAATCAAGCATGGTATAATCAAGGAGGTCCGGATAAAACGAAATCGTGGTAAAAGGATAGTGAAATTAATCAAGTTGTTTGAGGGATAAATAAAAGAAGAAATGACCCGTCTTTTGTCAGATTAAGAGTAAATCCTTTGAATTTTTCTTTTCAAGTTCCTCTCACATGAGTAATGCCAATGGATCTCAACTTGAGAGGGAGGGAGTCCATAAAGAAAAGTTTCTCAGAGAAGGCATAATATGGACTGACCCAACATTGACAGACTTACTGCTCAGGGCGAGAGAGACATAACAGAACAGACACTTTTCTGAAACAAATTCTAGGAAAGTCCAGTCTAGTTTAAAAATGAAAGAGGTGTTTTTGCTATACACCCTTGGCCATTACTGCTCTCAAACACGATATTCCTAATTGAAAAAGAATGTTCTAGGTTATTTTGAAAAGACATACATATCCTAAACAAGAGTAAGAAAAATATTGAATTAAAATGAATTGGATTTTGAGTGTTGGCGGAGATTAGGCTCAAAGAAAAATATATATTCTTCTCAAAAACTACTCGAAATGAATTGAATTCCAAAGAAAATTAAATCCAAGAAAAAAGTGATTCACTTAAAACAGTGATGTCCAAGGGGGTATAGCCCAACCCCCTATTTTTTGTTTGGTGAGACGCCTACCTCCTGAAAAATTTCTTCCTTGAGGTCGGGTGCCTTGGACATCACTGACTTAAAAAACTTTTAGCGAAGTAAAAAAAATCAAATAGTGTTCAATCGGGACATTCAGTTGTTCGCTGTTTTTACGAATAAAATGTGGATTACATTACTTTCGATATACTTTGTATTAATTTAATGAAATCACGTCTCGACTTATTCCGTGCCAAAGATTTTACATATTTTCGGTGTTTGTTTGACAGAAAAGAAGGTTTTTTCGATAAAATATTTTGCGATCAAAAAATAAAATTTAATGTTTTTCTTGAAAAAAGTGAAATTTTGTTGTCTTTTGTGTCGGATTATTGTTCAGTCGAGCGATTGATACAGAAATGAGTGAACACAACAATAATTATATAACAGAAACAAAGAATCAAACATTAATTTAATGAGTTTTCAGTTCTTATTCAATCAATTTTGCCAAAAGTGTTACTCATTTTACACAAACAAATATTGATCTTAAAATACAAAGCAAAGCGATTCTTGTATTTCCTATTATTTCAATTGAAAATTGATATGTTTTTCCCAAAATTTAATCGAAACCATTAGTAAATTCAATAAAATTTATCAAGATAACTTTTATTTCAACTCGAATATAGGCCTGATCTTAGACCTTCAATTTTTTTCCAACATGCTCATTAACATTTGAATACTGATTCAGTGGGTGTTTTGGTATTTGAAATTCCCTGGTTTAATAACACTTATAGAAACTAATTTGGCGAAAGAGCTCCAATCTTGGTAAATGTCAGAACGAATTTTCAATAAAACTTGTTTTCATTTGATTAAAAAAAATGTGTTTTTGCCGCTAATTACACAAATTCTTATTCAAAGAGCAATTTCTTGAGGATATGTCTCTCCATAAAGAAAATAAATATTCGGTATTTTAGCTGACATTTAGAGGAAAGTCTATTATTTTCATTGCTTTCAATTTGATTACAACTGAAACGAATTCACGTCATCTTCTAGAGAGGGTTGTCTTTTCATTAATGCCAGACAAGAGCTCCTAGACAAGGGCTCACCCCACTGATTTTTTTTGCTCGATGCTCCCCCCTTAGAATTTAGCCTGAAAAAGTTCTTTGTCCCTGCCTCTCTGGAGAGATTGTAAGGTTTTAAGGATGACCAGGTTTTAAATATAAAAGTAGCCTTCCCTAAGAAAAATGGCGACTCCACCCCCTCATAAGAGTGGAAGTCTGTCCGTATGACTGATTCACACTTATGTTTAAATTTCAAAATTCATTTTTATGTAAATATCAGATAACATTCAAAGAGTTTCCAAAGCAATGTAAATATCAATGAATTTTTTCTGATCGGAGAGAATTACTTTCCTTTGAAATATAATCACCAAAAATATGATTTGAATTTCTGATGAAAGAGTTTCAAAGATTAAAATTCTGTCTCCATTTCAATACTCTTTTGTGTGGAGTTTTTGAAAAATTAAATTCTAAAGAGAATTATGAGATAAAAGACATTCTTTGATGAATTAATTTAAGATATTCTTCATAACCAAGGCAATTTTGATACGAATATACCCCTAATGAAAATAGTTTTCAATCGATTAGAAATTATTTCTATTGTAACCGAAATAATAGTAGATTTTGTGTTCTTTCAATTCTGGGATCAAATTCTCGAGAAGAAAGTTCAGTGAAAAAGATATATTGAAAACTCTTTTTTCGGTGTAAAAGGATATCACAGTTAAGACCGAAAAGGTATCGATTTTTGTCATTCACTGATTTCAATGGTTTCTCAACTTTTCTTTTTAACTAATATTTCAATTGTGAGGCATATCAGAGGCGAACCACTTCTCTAAATGAAAGTCCAATCTCTCAAAGCTATTGTGAAATGAATTTATTAGAAGTAATTCTGTTGTGGAATAAAATTGATTGTCATTCAAAAGACAGCTCCCAATCAAATCAAATATTTAATGATTGATCATTTTAGAGCCATTGCGTTGTTGTCTGGGGAATGGAGGCAATGGCTTCTCTTTTTTAAATTAGAGAAAAAAGGCTAAAGTATAGTTTGATCGGATTAATTGCTCGGATCTTTAGAATAATGAATAAAACCTGAGTTCAAAAGAAAACGTTATTCGAGTCTATTATTAGGATTTGATGTAAAAATTGAATAAAAGGAGATTTGAGTGCATTCTCTCGTTAGCCGTTTATATAATGCATACAAATGATTGACTCAGATATTAATGTGGGAATCGTGTGAATAGTAAACTACAGCACAGAATAGGATGCAATCGGCGATCAAAAAAACTTATTCTTTGCTAATGATTGCCATTTCTTCAAAGGTTTTTGAATCGAGTGATTCGGAAAACGCTATCAGAAGACAAAGACGCCGACAACGAACGGTCACTGCTCTGAATACTTCATTATTTCCGACTTTGGAGTCATATATAACCTATATATTGCTGTCAGGGATTAGATATGTTGATCATATTTGGAATGTCTCCGATCACTTTGATGTCATTTTTATTGGACTTCATATCTTAGATGAGGTCAAAGAACTTGGTTGTCTCTCACATATCTCTGACCGTCACAATAATTACCTTCTCATTGGTGAAAGTGAGTGCCGAACAATAAAAAGGAATTTTCTTATAACAAAATAAAGGAAAGAAATCGAAATGTTTGTCGAATAAAGGGATAAAAAATCATTTCTTATTATATTGATAGGAGTGCCACCACCTTGGTGACACTCTGACTAGTAAAATGGACTAGTTCTGTTCCTATTTGACTAGAATCACCGGGTTTTTTACATCACAGGCATACAATTTATCACAGTTAGGTTACCAGGCATATCACAAGTCCTAACTAGGACATATCACAGGGTAATTCTAATACCACAATAAATATCACAAACAGTTTCAAGGTCACAGACCTTTAAACATTAAATAAACTTTAAATAAATAACAAATAATAAACTAGGTAAACTATAACAAATAAATAACTATTAAATAAGACTAGATGATTATCACAGTGGGTTAATTATCACAGTTTCACAGGTATAAGACAGGTATCGCTTATCACATATGCCTGAAATAAATAAACAATTAGTAAATTATCACAAAATTACTTGACTAGAATACTTACCGGTATTGTCTCTATTACCTGAGCTATCACAGAACAGTTCTAATAAATAATTATAATTAAATAAATAAATTGAATAAATAATAAATACTTACCTAAAATGTCGGCCCAATGCTAAGCACAGATGTGCCGCTAGAGATAAGGCACACCCGGCTTAAGCATTGAGCCTCATATAAAAGCATTATAGATAAGAAAATAGATAACAATAACATTAAACTCTATGGAAGAAAACAAAAACTCAACAAAACAATAGAAAACAATAACAAATAACAATAAAAATTATCACAAAAGCTTTATCACATTAAGGGCTACCCTTTAATACCAGAAAGACCAGGAGCACACTACATTTAATACTATAAATTATCACATTTACAATCACAGCTAAGTTGA
>JAQGBD010000498.1:0-28972 GCA_034698165.1 Punctoribates punctum | reverse complement strand
CCGTTGATAATAAAGAAGATCAACCCCTTTTGAAGGTTTGAAACTATCTATCAATTGGATTTGGCGAAAATCTAGATGGGTGGATGGGTGGGTGGGTGTTGGTATAGTTACCAATCTTATATACTACATTTTACATTCTGTAAATGTAGTGAAAAACATTGTAAACATTGGCAACAATTGAAGTATTTTTTTTCATAGATTTTTTCATTTGTTTGATATGATCAGGGAAGCTCTTTAGAGGACTTGTTTGAGCTAGCTAACGAACAAATTGAATTCAAGCTGACAAACATAAAAGCGTCAGAGAAAAGAAAATTTATTTCTATCTTCAATTATTTTAGAATAAATACCGAATTAAAAATTATGTGAGGATAACGAGGATAACAAGGGTCTCAATTTTCGTCCAATAAGTCAAGTGTTCGGTTGGTCCCCCCTTTGTGTTTTTTCAGAGGCCTCAAGAAAAAATAAGGTTACCCCCCACTCCTGAGAAATTTCTCGGAGGTACCCTTCCTGAGGTCGGGTACATCACTGGTTAAGCCTAAAAAATATGTTTAATAGAAAATATTGATAATATTGATAAACTTCAGATAACTTAAGCGGTTAAACAATTTTCTGATTACAAAATTTTGAATACATCCAAAAGTTAATCATAGATTATATTCAAAGAATAAGTCTTTCCTAATATAAGGAATATTCTAAGTATTCTTTGAAATTTTCGGACCCGACCAAACATTTTTCAGTTGTGACTCAGGCCGTACCAGACCTCCAAAATCGCCAAAAACCGACTTCCATTTCTAGTTTAGACATTGATCTCAACTTTAGTATTTAATAGTATTTCTGAGTGAGCATGTTCATTTATTTCTATTATAATTAAAATAGTCTAGTAATCTTTTCTAATAAGTTAGCATGCAATTTTATCAACTTATCAATTACATGCATATTAAAAATTTTGCTTTAATTCAAAGATAATTTGAAGTGAATTTCAAAAAGAATTTTAAATAAGTGAGGCATAGATTTTAGGAAATTTCAATCTTGAAATTGAAAATAAATTATTCAAAAATTAATTCCTTTATTTAAATTGAAAAATCAAATGCATTAGAGATGAACACAAATACTTAAAATAGTTTGAATATAAATAAGTCTTTAGAGTCTTATAGAGAAAAATTGAAGTTTAAATCTCTGACACAAAACTAAGTCTTTGAAACATTAAACTATTCGCTGAAGAAAACCTTTTTTGCCTATAAATGTGATTCTTTAGAATAGTTGGAAACCAAATGAAAATTTCTTTTAAAACGACAACAGAGAAGAGAAAACAAAGCACTTATACATCAATTATTCAATTGTTTTCTACACTTTTAAGTCTTTTCACTTCAACTTATTTCCCAATTCAAAGATTTATTGTCTTCAGAGCTTAAAATAAAGTCGTTTTAAGTGCAATTTTAAGCTTTATCTTGCTTCTTTTTTCCTTCATTTTGGTGACCAACCATTTAAAATAAATCAATTAATTGTTTTAACTGAAAAATAAAAAATCTTTTTGAAAAACATTTGATTTTGAAAAAAAAATTCCGACCCTTTCATCGGAGTGTAAACTGAAATACGAATGAAATGAAAATTGACGCAAGTATTTAAAGATGACCTTATTCAATTTAGTATTGATTCTGCATACATCACCGAATTGAATGCCTCCAAATTTTGTTTTAAGAGGGAAACCAGTGATAAGGAGTCGTTCCAAATGTAGATCTGAAATATTGAAGAGAAATGTTTTACTGATTTTAAAGCTTAATATTTTCACTTCTTTTAAAGTAAGTTAAAAACGTTGATAAAAAAAATCGAAACTACTTACAAGTTTACATTTGAAATATTCAAAGGATTTTGTTCTCCAAAATTCTACAGTTGAAAGCTTTTAATTTATCCTCTATATTTTTTATTCAAATTTCTTCAGAATTTCCAATGTTACCAAGATCATAATTAATTTGAATCATCTTGCTATTGAGAAAACTGAATTTCTAATTAGTTGACCTGGTGAAATAAATCCTCATATGTTATTGATTGAATTTTCAATTGCATTTGTATAAGATTGAACAAAAGTATGCTTGGTGCTTTCATTTCAATCGAAACGACAGAGAAATGAGAGAAAATTGAAGCTTTAAATTAAAATAAAATTATTATTAAGTAAAGCAATGATTTTTTGGTCAGAATTTGTCAAAATATGAAACGATGTGGTGTTTGAGTGAAACCATTTGCTGATTAGTGTATGAATTGGGAGAAAAATCGTTTACAGCGGAGAAAAAGCGGAAAAGATTTTGTTGAGTAAAAAGCATTTGAAAAGCGGTTCTGTTATAAGTTTAAGAGTATTTGACTTTAAAAAAGACGTCAAATTTCATTTCCCATTAATCATTAGCGTTGAATAGAGAGAGAAAAATAGTATCTTTTGATTCATTGATGGCTTTGCACTGATTTGTTCCCAAATGTTCTGATGCCGTGACTCCCTTGAGATGCACTTGAGTTGAAATCTTCTTAAATAAAGTCCATATATAGGTTAGAAATATCCCATTCAATGATCAAATATTAAATGAAAACTATTTCACTCACATATACCCCAATACTGTTTCTAACAAAAACGGTTGAGAGAGAGAGAGAGAGAGAGAGAGAGAGAGAGAGAGAGAGAGAGAGAGAGAGAGAGAGGGGGAGAGGAGAGCTACTTTAGTGCTTTCATTCTTCATTGAATGTCAATTTTTGTGAAGCCTTTATCCAGAAGTCCATAAGACTAATGAACTAACTTGTGTTAGACAATTATTTTTGTTCATGTTCAGTTAACAATTGAATTTATGGACAGATACGACATCACTAAATACAGTGTACAAAAATTCCTTCTGAGATTTTGAATTTAATAATCTATAACAATAATATATCATGGTAATTCAGTCAATAGAAATGACTTAATTTGAATTGTTTCGGTAGAAGAATATATAATGTATAAAATTATAGATTGTTATAGATGATTTATTTGTAAAATATTGGGGCTCTGTGTCGAAGAGCAGTAAATTGAACTCATCTAAGATTTAATACTACTCTAAGTATTTCATTGAATTATATAAATAATTAAAGAAAATGTGTTATAATTGGAATGAATATAATAAATGCAATAATACTTTGATCGCTCTATTGGTCATCGAGTATAAGACTCTGAAGACAATCATCCGATCAGATGATTAGATTTAAACCCAAGAGATCTGAGATATTCTGTAATTCAGTCTTCGTTTCGATTGAAGTGATTCTCGTATTCAACGATTTATGCATTTAATAGAAGGATAAGTCCTAACGATTGCATTAAAAACTACTGACAAAGTTGGAGACCATTACTGTTAGCTTTACATTGATATGAGTCGCAAAACAGTCGGAGTTTAGGTAATCAATGAAGAAATATATGTGATGTCAGTGCAAACACGCGTTCGCTGTCTTCACAATGGCTTAACCGAAGTGATAATAGAGCTAATAGTGGTAATAGTGTTCACAATGACCATACTTTTGCCTAAACGCGCATTTCTTTAGGTTTTAGAGAGAGGGAGAGGAAGGCCATCATTCCATACGACTCCATCGTTTCAATGAATCGACAATATTTTTATGTAAAATTAGATGCTTTATATTTTATAACCATTATATATGTATATCATTCATATTTTTGTGGTAGAGCTCAGTGTGAGCTCTCATCTCATTGAATGAAGCGATGAGTTGTGCTATAGATTCACATTTGACTGGTGGTGCTATTGAACGGGTATACAAAAAAGAGATGAAGCCATCACTACATCATAACATTCATAGAAAAACTCAAATCTATTGTAATTCTTATATAAATGCATTTTGAAAACGAATTTTAAACCAGCAAATACTTGTTTGAGTGATATGTTTTGAATAAACATATTTATATATATATATCGCACACATTATTAGCTGAGCGAACAGTAAGAGCATAGGAGTGACCGACTCAGAAGGCGGTCGTCCACCACTTCAATTGAAATTTAATTTGAAAGGAAACAGAGTTTATATGAGAAATAGATGTTCTCTAAACAGCGGACAACACATCAAACAGCGAACAAAATTAGTTTATGTGACCCATAAATAGTGTATAAAAACCTATTCTGAGTCCATTGTGTGCTGACTGGCGATCAATAGCGACAATAGTTTCTCTTTACAAACAGAGTTTCCAAACAACAAATCAAAGCCTAAGTCTTCTATTATAGTGAAAAAGAGGAAAATAAACGTAGATTTGAGAGAAGACTCACAAAACTTGCAGTTCTCTAAAATGTTAGCCAAACTGAGAGCCAACAAAATGATAGAATAGGGATCTGATCCAATTTCTTGCAGCCATTTCTCACTGGGTTTACCTTTCCATCTGAATAACATTAAAGCTCTGTTCGATCCACAAACATGTGTTTTATCCCAATATTGAGATTTATTTGGAAATGACAAACACAGCACTCATACCACTCATAGCTCTCTTGGAAGCTCTGCATCTCTATATCTTCACTACTCTTCTCTACTTTTCAAATCTAATATCATAGAAAAGCATAATAAATGTTCTGAACCTCAAACACAAGTCACAAACGTTAGTTATCATCATTTGTGTCCAACATTATCACCCAACACAATCTCTCTCTCTCTCTCTCTCTCTCTCTCTCTCTCTCTCTCTCTCTCTCTCTCTCTCTCTCCACAGATTTCTGTATTTTCTTTATTTGGTTCTCAATTCTCTTTAGTTGAATGCAATGCATGTGTTTATAGACTTATTTATAACAATTTTGATACTCATATATGAGAGCATTAATACTTATCATAAGAGCATATTTAGAGCCGAAGACTATTACCTAAATTGAAAAGAGCTTGTCTTCAGTGATCAAATTGCTTAAAACAAATAATAGTGCCGTTAAATTGATTGCTGTCCTAAAGGGCGACACATTTCAAATTATTTTCTGTTTTGGACTTACTTTCAGTATATCTACACTATTATTGTTAAGACTTTTCCAAATTGGAGAGCCTTCCAAATATTTGAGTCGTTTACAAATCTAATACTCAAATTCATAACTAATTAACTGAAAAAAATAACTTTTGTTTCAATTGCTTTCACTTTTGTAACTTTAGGCGTAGTTTTGACAAAAAAAAGTTGAGTTATATTATATAACTTATATATAAAATCTTTGCTTTTATTGGAATCAAAATAACTTTTTATAAAACGGTTTAAACAATTTTTTACCGAATCAATTAACTTATTGACTTTTGCACACTTATACCAAGATCGTTTTAAACTAATTTACATGACTTGGAAATGGAGCAAGACCATTTCAGGTTTAAGCCTTGTTTTAGAAACTGAACTGAGCTCACAGAGTCAGAAATAGTTTGATATCCAGAGTATTATTGATTGGATTTGTTTTTAATAACACGAATATCTTCTTCGACACCAATTATCACTTCTTCACACTTTTCAATAAGTATTTCAGGCTTTTTGTGATAAAGCCATCAATTTATGTAAATCAGGAGCTAAACAGATGTTTCACTATTATTCGCATCTAATTAAGTGCAATGCAAATAATTATTGGATAACCAAATACCTTGTTCATTTTGTTCAACAAATGGGGTACTCATCCAACAAATTCATTATAAAATAAAAATCTCAATTTCGGTAACCAATGAAATGTAAATATGTTTTGTATTTGATTTCAATTTATTAACGAAAAACAAATCAAATATCATATAAAAAATAAAAACAATTTTAAAAACATATTTTCAGACCTTTTAGTTGTCATTATTAGTAATAGTTATTAAAGTATTTCGTAAATACGGTCATAACTGTCGACAAACTTCATAGCATTGACCCGTTTTTTATTTTACTTTATGACAAAAAAATTATTAATTGTTTTAACTTTAGTATAAAAAGATTAAAACGTAGGAAAGTTGTGTTCATTTGTATTGATCGGCGATATGTTTGGCAATAGTGTTGAGCTGTATATTAGAGGTTCCCTCATATATGGCTCCTATTTTGCAATCGCGATAGTATTTCTCAACCGGAAAATCTCGAGTGAATCCGACCCCTCCGAGCCATTCAACACATTTAGAAGTAGTATTGGCGGCCACTTCCGAGGCGTAGAACTTAGCCATTGCCGCCTCTTTAATGAAGGGTAGTTTTGCGTCGTGAAGACGGGCCGCGTTATATACCAAGAGCTTTGCCGCCTCTATTTCAGTTGCGATTCTTGAGATTTGGTGTTGCATTCCCTGAACACAGAATTACTTTTCAGTTGAGATCAGTTTAATAGATGTTTACCTGAAAATCGAAGATTTTTTGCCCGAATTGTTTCCTTTCGAGAGTGTATTTGACGGCGTGATTGAAACAGCCCTCCGCTAAGCCCAACATTTGAGCTCCGATACCAATCCTTCCCTCATTGAGTGTTTCGATTGCATATTTATAGCCGTGTCCCACCTGTCCGATCACATCAGACGCCGGAACCTACAATTGAAACATTTAGAGCTGCAAAATGTGTGACGGGTTCTGACCTTCACGTTATCAAAGATGACGGGACACGTACTCGAAGCTCGAATTCCAAGTTTGTCCTCATGTTTGGCGACACTAAGACCCGGGGCATTGCGTTCGACCACAAAACAGGTGATTCCCTTATAACCAGCAGAAGGATTGGCATTAGCGTAGACCAGGAAAAAATGTGCATGCTCCGCGTTCGTTATCCAACACTTTGTCCCATTTATGACATAATGATCGCCGTCTTTAACAGCGGAAGTCTTTAATGCAAACGCATCCGAACCAGAGTTGGGTTCAGATAAACAAAAGGCTCCGACCTTTCATTCAAATAATTAATTATAGGTTTGGAATAACTTATCACTCATTACATTGTCTTTTGCTATTCGGGGGAAATACTTAAGTCTTTGTTCTTCTGAAGCAAATCGACGAAAGGTTTGAGAGACTAAAGTGTTTTGGACGTCACAAAACACACTAACCGAAGGATCCACTTTTGCCAACTCCTCCACGACAAGCATAGCCGTGAAAAATGAAGATCCCGTTCCACCATATTTGCTGTCGACGTCCACTGACATCAACTGATTCAAGAATACGATCAATAAATTGTAGTAAAAAATAGCATTAAATAAATGTTTCTGTTTCTGTAATAACCATAATAACCGAATTTCAAAAAGTGCTGACAATTACCCCGTTTTGGAAGAGAAGATCGATAACACTCTTCTCTATCATTGAGTTTTCGTCCATTTGTTTAACCAAAGGCTGGATTTTTTCTTCGGATAATCGTTTGACGATATCCTTCATCGCCTGTTCCTCTTCGGAGAGCTGAGTCACCGGCAAAGACGACGCGTTTCGCACCGAATATCTGTAAATTGGTGACCATTTTTGTCTATTTAGGAAAGACTTGACACCATTGCCAATGAGGGCTTTGCTTAGATTCTGGACATTTAAGGAACAAATAAACAATTAGTTGACAATAAACTCATCGTTTGTTTGTTTACTTTTGTCGCAAAAATTGCTTTATTGGAAAAAATCATTTTTTCTTTTCTTCTCTGAAATGATTTGGAAAAACCTTGAAATCTATTGAAGTAAAAAACTGTCTGAAATACTGTCTGTTTGTGACAATTATTATATCTTTAATTTAAGTCAACTAAACTCTGGTTAAGATTTGATAATAAGAACTGATAGACAAGAGTTGAAAGTTTGGTTTAGAAGAGACTCCGCCCACAAGTCATGTGTCAGTCATTTAAATGTTTCACTTTTGTAAACATTGAAAACAAATGATTTCCCAAATGTTTTCCGTTTAACCACTTCTTCACAAATCATCGGTCACTCAATCTGCAGACCAATTGGTGACAACAAATTCCTAATATGAAAAAACACTTCTTTTGGCCCTCTTTTCACGATTCTCGACAACTCTTAGGGGAAAGAAGTCACTCCTTCTTTAGGAATGAGTTGTCTTTAAATTTGTATAAATGTATGGCCACTCGTAAAGAGTTTATTTGGGAGAGTGATGGCCACTCCTCTTCACATACTGGGGGTATATTCAATGTTGAGTACAGCCCCGACGGGTAGGGTTTCACATATTAGTTGAAAATGTTTGTCGACTAAAGACTATTTGTTTAACAGTTCCATACTATTGGCCGCAACAGAAAACAAGAAGATATTGGTCTTCAGCACTAATAATCACAAATTAGTAGAATCCGTAGACAAAGCCCACAAGTCTTGTGTGAACTTGATCAAATTTCTGGATACGCGGACATTTGTCACCTGTTCTGATGACTGCACTCTTGGTATTTGGGATCTGAGAAATTTGAAGCAAAAGATTCGTGTTTTGAGAGGACACCGAAATTGGGTTAAAAGTATTGAATACGAACCGACTCACGGAGTCTTACTTTCGGCGGCTTATGACCAGACAATCCTCAAATGGGATATCAATAGTTCGTCTAATAGTCCACAAAATGTATTGCAGGTTAAAAATATGTTAAGAATGGTATTAACCCCCGATTCAACCAAAATGATTATATCGACGGCCGACGGATATCTCTTAATAATACATGACTTGGATTTGAATACATTATCTGAAGATTTGAAGAACTTTGTGCCCGATTTGTATCGTCTAATGCAAGACGAGAACAACTATGGGATAGATATGGGTTCGTGGCTTAACTCACTCTTCACGGCCAAAACAAATAGAGTCGAATTGGTCTCAGATTTCCCCGAATCAGACATTAATGGATACATCACTACACTAGATGTTCACCCCTTTGGTTGGTCTGTGCTCTCGAGAAATACTGCGGGCAATGAATTATCTGAGTGGACGTGTGTTCACGATATCCAGTCCTCAGATAAACCGTTAGAAATAAAACCAATCAAAAGACAGAACTGTTTTAATCGAAATGCTTTGAATAAGTCATCGAAATCTTCTTTCAGTGGAACTAATAATGAAATGAATTCAACCGATTTTTCTGAGGTTATAAACAGTCCAATAATTGTGATAAGCAATCAGATCGGGTCCACAGAACCGCACACATCAGTAGTCAGTCATTGCAAACACCAATCAACCATTGATTCCGAGGGTTTGGTCTATAAAAACCATTTGCGTCTAAAATATTACGTCCAAGAACTCAATGAAAACCACGGATTTATCAAAGAATTGTGTTTTAGTCCCGACGGAAGAGTGATCTGTTCTCCCCATCACTTCGGCTTTCGTTTACTTTCATTTGACGACAAAACTTCTGAAATGTCTGACTGTCTCTCAGATAAACCCAAAGTTTTATATGAGTTGAAGAAGAGTTTGTGTCATCCGGACTATGTTCTGACCACAAGATTTTCTCCAACACAGTGTCAAATCGCTTCCGGATGTCTCAAAGGAAGAGTTGTTTTCACTCAACCCATTCTCTAGTTTTCAATGCTATCCATTTGTTAGAATAATTATTATCCGCAAAGGTTTAGATAATCGGAAGAATGTGTCACTTAATCTCTAAGTCAAGTTATGGCAGAAAACAGTCTTAAGTGCCGTTCATTTAATTTAAGAGAAATACAATTAAAGCAAAATATGAGTCGAATCCCAACTTATGTTTTCGCAAATTCTTTAGTGTTTTCAAAAATAATTAACTCTTAGGAGGAGTTCGAAGAGAGAAGAGTCCTCTCCTGTCTCTCCTATTCTGTCCTCTGCTCTGAATTGTGATCGAGTCTCAAGAGAGGGGGCTTTTCGTGTGTCACTCGATTGGAATGAGGGGAGGAGTGGCCTCTCATTGGGTGACAACCATTACATGAAATAACTTCCGTTGTTTTGTAATCATTTGTAAACATTTGAATCATTAAAAGGATTTTAATTTGAAAATAGACTTTACTTTTGAATACATTTATGACTTAAATAATAAAATATTTATTTTTTAATTTATATAACTTTATAATCAAATTTAGTTTTGATATAAGTATTGTGAGGAATGTCGGGGAACGGGGTCTCCGTTAACAACAATTACAACAATTCGATCGGTAATCAAATGGCTCTCAAATGGGATCCAAAGAATCTCGAAATTAGGACACACTCTGTGGAGAAGACATTGGAACCACTGGTGATGCAGGTATTGTCACTCATCTGCAATGAATATAAATACAAATTATAAACTGATTTCGGTAATCAAAAGGTGACCACTTTGGTCAATACGAAGGGTCCGTCCAAGAAAAAGAAGGGCCGCTCGAAGAGGGCTCACGTATTGGTGGCCGCCGTAGAGAAGGCGACCGAAAATTTCATACTTAAGGGCGAAGAAATAGCGTTAGAAAACCCCGACATCAAAGTGGAAATGCTTTCGGCAGTGGAAGAGGTCCGCAAAGCAGGTGAAGCCATGGGTAAGGCCTCCCGTGAGTTCGCTGAAGACCCGTGCAGTTCAGTGAAGAGGGGAAATATGGTTAAGGCCGCCCGCAATCTGTTGTCAGCTGTCACTCGACTCTTAATACTGGCGGATATGGTGGACGTCCACAGACTCCTCAAATCATTACATATAGTTGAAGACGATTTGGATAAAGTGAAGAACGCTTCCAGTCATTCAGAGTTAGTCGAGTCGTTCCGCAGTTTCGGCAAAAACACGGCAGAACTTATCAGTCAAGCGGCCAAAAGACAGGCAGAGCTTAAAGACCCGCGACTTAGGGATGATTTGGCCGCCGCTCGCGCTATACTTAAGAAGAATTGTATGATGTTATTGACCGCTTCCAAAGTCTACGTCAGACACCCGGAGCTGTCGGCGGCCAAAGAGAACAGAGATTTTATATTCAGACAGGTCTGTGAAGCCGTCAATGCCATCAGTGACGTCGCACAGGGAAAGAACGATTCAAATAATGGGTTGGCAGCTCTACCTTTTGATGGACCGGGTGAATTGGCCGCCGCTTTGGATGATTTCGATGACAGTATTATTATGGATCCACTCGTTTATAATGAGATGAGAACCCGTCCGGTATTAGAAGAACGTCTCGAAAGCATTATTAGTGGCGCCGCTTTAATGGCTGATTCCTCGTGTACTCGGGATGAGCGCCGGGAGAGGATTGTCGCCGAATGTAATGCTGTTCGTCAGGCGTTACAGGACCTGCTTTCGGAATATATGGCAAACGCCGGACGCAGAGAACCTGAAGAGTCTTTGGGCAAAGCTATCGATCACATGAATAGAAAAACCAAAGACTTGAGACGACAGCTCAGGAAAGCGGTCATCGATCACGTGTCCGACTCTTTCCTCGAGACAAATGTTCCGCTTTTGGTTCTCATTGAATCAGCAAAGAATGGAAACGTCAATGAAGTCGAAGAATACGCTCAGGTGTTTACAGAGCACGCCTCCAAATTGGTGGAAGTGGCGAACCTGGCCTGCAGTATGTCCAGCAATGAAGACGGCGTCAAAATGGTTCGCTTCGCCGCCTCTCAGATTGAAAGTCTTTGTCCTCAAGTAATAAATGCGGCGCGAATTCTGGCCGCTCGGCCCCGTTCTAAGGTTGCACAGGAAAACATGGAGGCATTCAGAGAGGCCTGGGACAATCAGGTCAGAGTCCTCACAGAAGCCGTCGACGACATCACAACAATCGATGATTTCTTAGCTGTTTCTGAAAATCACATTTTAGAAGACGTAAACAAATGTGTTTTAGCCCTTCAAGAGGGAGACGCTGATAGTCTTGACCGCACAGCCGGCGCTATTCGGGGCCGCTCAGCACGAGTTTGTAATGTAGTGACCGCTGAAATGGATAACTATGAGCCTGGTAATTACACCGAAAGGGTGTTGGAAGCCGTCGCCTGTTTGAGAGATCAGGTTATGTCAAACTTTGCCACCAGAGTGGAAGTGGCCGTCGATGCTCTGACCAGTGAACCGCCCAAAGAAGTCGATGAAAATGAATTCATCGATGCGTCGCGTCTTGTCTACGATGGCGTCAGAGAAATCAGAAGAGCTGTTCTTCTAAACAGAACCGTCGAAGAACTCGATTCTGAAACAGAGATTGAATACGAGGACAACACTTATGAGACGCGCAGTAAATGTGAGAAATTGAAGAAATCCTTATTATTTGGGTTTTAATAACTTTTTGTTTCGATAGCGAGTATTCACACGGATTTCGATGAATATCCGGACATCAGTGGAATCAGTAATACAAGAGATGCCTATCGTTTTGTCTCAGAGGAGGAGAAGGAAAAGATTGCGGAACAGGTCGAGACATTCAGAACAGAAAAGAATAAATTCGATCGCGAAGTCGCCAAATGGGACGACACCGGAAACGATATTATTGTTATCGCTAAACAGATGTGCATGATTATGATGGAAATGACTGACTTCACAAGAGGTAAGGGTCCTCTCAAGACCACTATGGATGTGATCAATGCGGCCAAAAAGATATCTGAGTTCGGGACAAAGCTGGACAAATACGCCCGACAGATAGCCGACCAGTGCCCCGAATCGACCACAAAAAACGATTTGAGCTCATATTTGGCGAAAATCACGCTTTACTGCCATCAGTTGAACATCACTTCCAAAGTGAAAGCAGACGTTCAGAACATATCCGGAAATCTAATCGTTTCGGGAGTAATGACTGCACTTCTCTTTGTTATTCAATTTTATTAACCATTTGATCCGTTGACAGCTCGATAGCGCCACTTCACTGATTCAGGCGGCAAAGAATCTGATGAATGCAGTGGTTTTGACCGTCAAATCCTCATATGTGGCCTCAACTAAATACCCGAGAGGTGGACAACAGCCGATCGTAAGTTTAGATACGATTCGCATAAACCAATTGTCCCTCACTTTTGTTTATTCTTAGTCACCGATTGTTGTCTGGAGAATGAAAGCACCCGAAAAGAAACCACTGGTTAGACGAGAGAAGCCGGAAGAGGTTCGCGCAAAAGTGAGGCGGGGATCACAGAAACGGAACATCGCACCCATCAAAGCCCTGAGCGAATTCCAAAGTCCCGCCGAATCGGTTTGAAATACATTTACTATAATAACGTCAATATTTAAGTCAATTTACGCTAATATTTGTGACATTCCTTTTATTGAGGACTTCCTCCCAAACAATAACTTAGAGAATATCTATAAATAGTATATTTAAATAACATATAAATTATAAACAAATAGTTTTTCTAATTTAAAACTTATTGTGAGAAATGATAACTGAATCCAAAAGAGAAGAATAATTGATTGGAAAAGTGATGGTTTGCCAAATGATTAGACAAACTCTATAGCAATACATTTCCGAACGATTTTATATTTTTTGGATTTTCCGAATGTCTTATATCTCTTTTGACCACATTTTGTCAAATTTTGTCTTAAGTGCCTCTTTTACTACATTTCAAACGAATATTCAATTATTTTATATAAACTAATTTCGAGACTAATTCTGTGCTCAAAATATCAATTTATATATAAAATTATTTTCTCTTATTGTGTAAAATGAAAACCAAATATCGTATCAAAATTTTAAATTCGTTTTTCAATAAATTTCTTTTAATTTGATTATCGATTATAAAAATGGGATTATTTGATATGTGAAGGACCGGCCGTTTCGTATTCCTTCTCGTATTCGATTTCAATTCGTTGTCTTTTGTGAGGCTTTTTGTTGGATCTCTTTTTGTCAGTTCGAGAGTCGGACTCATCGCTCGACGAACCCATTTCTTGATTATCATAGTCTTCGATATCACTTTCGTCACTCTCTTCGAAGTCATTTGCGGCCACGTATTCAACGTTTTTGTCAGTTTCGACGTCACTTTCAACTTCTTCTTCGACTTCCAATTCTTTATTCTTAACGGATTCGGTATCGCTGTCGAGGTCTTCGTCTTTGAGGGCTCTATCGAAGGCGGTTTGTGGGAAGTTATAGATGTCTCCATACGTTCCTTTCTTCAGTCGTTCTAAGAGTTCTTTTTCAATGGCGTTATCGAGTTTTGCGGCCAAAAGAGCTTTGATTTCTCTGCGGCGTTCCCTCCGCTCAATCTTGGATTGCAAGGGAACCAACTTCTTCTGTCTTCGTAGAGCCAAACGTCTCATTCGAATCAAATACTGAGTTATTTTGGTCAGTCTTTGTTTGCATCGATGGATCATATGTTTTGGCCAAAACTCAAGATTACTATCGATTTGTTGTAAAGCTTTTTCATAATTTTTCGATAATTTTGTTTTTTCCCAAAGCTTTGAAGGAAAGGCCGCCCTCTCTATGGTCTTCACAAATAGATAACAAACTCCTTTCTCTTCGCGAACGGTCGCGTAATTGCTATTAGCCAACGGACAGGCCGTCCGACTGCAAAGTCCCGAAACATTGTATTCATTTCGACAAAAGCTCTGAGTTTTAGTTCTAAACCAAAAAATATAATGAATTACAAGAAATAATCACTCATTTGATGGGATACTGACTGGACTTTATATGAGCAGAACGTGCCGTTCAGTACACTCCATATGACCTGAAAATTGGGATCAAATTAGTTATAGAAGTGTCCACTCATTTGTCAGACCACTCACGTCGTCGTTTTGCATCTCTAACACAATTTACACAAACGGTGGACAATGATTGCGACGAAACACAAATACAAATATATTTTAATCGATTATAAATCAGTTGTTTGTCGTAAGAATCAAATTAAATGAAAAACATTTAAATCATTTAAATCTCTAATATTTTGAACAAAAAATGTGCGAAAAACATATCAAATGTTTGCTGTCGTCTCTCAGATGGCGACACTTTTCTCATTGTTTTTATTTTATTTAATTTGTAAAATATTGAATGACCATTAATTTTGAATTGGATGGAGAATTAATCAAGCTGAATTATCCTATTTAGAATAATAGAAAGGCTAATAGAAAGGTAGACCCAATTGGGTTAACACCAAAATAAAATACTTTGAAAATTGATGTTTATTTGAAGAATGAGATGAGTAGTAGTCATGACAACGACCGCATCTAAACTTTTCTCCATTGAATTGTTGACATTTGTTCTGCTATTGAACCCATTATTCGTTATAAGAGATTATCACCGATTCAATGGATTCACATATGTTAACCATTTTATGATAATTCCATTGATGTGATGACCAATTATTCTGATGATGTATTGGAGGCCAACCTTTCGGAGAAGAGTAGAGACAGCGATCGGAATAATTCTGCGAACTCCCGGTCTCTTCATTATCGAGTACTGGTGGAGGTCTTCACCCGACAAACATGTCGTTCAATCCACTGATCGGTCCAATAGTTTTATCACTGATTTTATAACAAATATAGGTTTCCATACAAAAAAAATCATTGTTTCTATTGTTTTAATTGAAAAATATGTCTGTCCTCAGCACTGGTCAACGGTTTTCTATTGTTATTACTTCCGCTTTCATACATTCGTATGGTTTATACTCATATAGTTTGTGGGGCTTTACTGACGAGCGCTCACCTCTTGTCGTATCATTTCGTGAATGTGATCGATGTTTATAATGGCTTTTCATTTATTGAGTCGTTGTCTGTGACTCTGGTGCCAACCGATACGGCCAAACAGATCTCACTATTGGCGGTTCACGTGACCATTGCTTTGGTTGTCTCCTGTTTACTCCAGGGCCCACATAAGCCACTTATTCCGGGTCTGTTCTCTCTTTGATTTAATCAATTAAGTGACTAACTATGAGAACTGTGTTAGTGTTCGCCTCCTATTCTCTTCCTGTGTTGGCCCACTTATTGGACTTCCCTCCCGAATCACTTCAGGTAAGGCTTTCCTTTATTTGTCGGTCTGTTGATTAATTGGTGTATCAGGTGTTACATCACTTTAGTTGTGCGGTAGTTGTGGTCAGTCTTATTCATTACGCGTACAGTTGTTTACCAAAATTGTTGACTCAACTGAAGAGCGCTTACACCGAACTCTTGACCACAACTGAAGACCACGGAATGGCGTCTATTCTAGTCTTGTTGTGCAGCAAACTCTTCGTTCCGACGCATTTCTTTCTTTTTTGGTCCATTGCTTTCTTCGTCAAACTCTATGAGAACACCATTAGTGAGACCAAAACCGAGTGGTATGTCTCTGTGCTGAGCGCTGCCAGTGCTGTCTGCATAAGTCCGGTGTCATTATTCTCAACGGCAGTGGCCGTCACTTATATGTCATTCTTCTTGTTGTCTGCAATGAAATTCTTTTTGATGGGTAATTGTCGCCAATCCCTCCCGAATATGACAAATGTGCAGCACATCCATAGCGGGTGGGAGGAAGGGATGACTACATTCCTGTTGGCGATCCTCACTGGACTAACTGATATGAAACCTCCGGCCCGTATGGCTGTGCTTACAATCATTTTGTTTGTAGTGCTCTCGAGTTTATTGCAGTCAATGTTACAAATAGCAGAACCGGTAATCCTATCCCTGAGCGCATACGACGGCAAGAATGTTGTCCATCACATAAAAGTGTTGGTGTTGTGCGCCTTCCTCTTCCTTTTCCCACTTCACGTGACATACGTTTTATCACAAATATTTCCGATAGACTTTTGGATGTCTGTCGTTCTGTCCACAAGTGTGTTGACATCGGCACAGGTGGCAGACCTGGTAGTGGTTCACTGCATCTTATGGTACGACTCAATACGTTCTGAACCCATGGAATCATTGGACGAAGCGGTATATTATGTCCGCGCCTTCACTAAAATTGTCGAATTTTTTGTGGCCACGAGTGTTGTCATAGTTGGCCTCTGGGAAGGGCTGACCGGACACTGGAGTTGGACTAATGCTTTCATTCTCTTAGTCCACTGCTATTTCAATGTATGGCAGAGATTGAGCACTGGCTGCAGGAGTTATATCAAAAGAAGAGAAGCTATGAAGAAGACATCGAGTCTTCCTTTGGCGACAACCACTCAGTTGAAGGAACACAACGACTTCTGTGCCATTTGTTTCACTCACATGAGTGCCGCCAACTCCTCAGTCATCACAAACTGCAAACACTTTTTCCACAGAATATGTTTAAGAAAATGGCTCTGTTTTGAGGACAGGTGTCCCTTATGTACCGCTTCGATCACCAAAACTGATACCAATTCTGTGAGCGCTCAGAATAATATCAATCAAATGAATCAAACGTTTGACCAATAATTTAAAGTCAATTAAAATGTTCTCAAATTTATTCGATTATACCTTAAATTGTGATAAATATTAAAATAATGAATAAATGAATAATTATTTAAATCATTGTTTGAGGGCTTCTTCCAGTTCTGCCGACTCTTTGAGCTCCTGAAACAAACAATCAATAGATAGGATAGAATTGGAACAGAAGTACCTTGATTATATCCAGTCCCCCAATTAGATTGCCTTTGACGTAGACCTGAGGATATGTCGGCCAATTGGAAAATGTCTTCAGTGATTGGCGGACCTCTTCGTCAGACAATATGTCAAAAGTTTCATATTTGGCATTAATTTCCTCAAGAATTGAAACCAAAGTACGACTGAACCCACAGCGGGGCGCCTCCGGAGAGCCCTTCATAAACACCATGACATGAGCCCTATTGACGAGGGCTTTGAGCCGCTCTTCTATATTGGAACCGCTGCTCCTGTTTATGGAACTGATATTTGAGCCGACCTTAAAGGCCAACTCTTTTATTCTTGCGGTCAGTGTCGAGACATGAGTTCCCTCGACGCGACACAACTCTTTGGATTTGCAAAACATAATACACGTCGGAACTGATGTCACTTTCAATTGCTTAGATATTTCGGGAATGTCTTCGGCGCTGATCTAAAATTAGTTCAATCGGTAAATGTTAACGAAATTCAATTAAAGATTAATTAAGAAAACATTGAATTGACTCACTTTTGCGAATTTAACGTTAGAATAGTCTTTGTTTTTTGACAATTCGGTTAAGACATCGTTAATATCCCGACACTGTTGGGCCCATTCGGCCATAAAGTGGGTCACAATTAGGGCATCACTAATAACTCGATCAAATTACTTTCCCCTCATTTTTAATCAAATAATTATTACCTTTCAATCAAACTATTGAACTGTTGTTTGTCTTTGATATCAATCAGATCGTTGGCCGACATTTCAGTTGAATAGAGTGTCCAAACGCCAAACTATTGACAATATATTGGACTTCAAATAAATGAATTCAAATATTTTTGTTTAAAATCTGTGAAATGTTTTCCTCAAACAAAATGATTTGAAAACTGGTTATAGAATAGCATTGAATGCATTCAATGGTTTCACTCCTTCTCTCACAACCGGACAATGAAATTAAATCATTCAAAAACTCTGTAACCAAACGAACTTTATTTTGAGCCCTTTTATGAATCAACTCAGAAAATAATGTCTCACTTCATGTAAAAGTAATTAAGTTTATGAATGAGAGAAAACATGTTTACATTGATAATCGAAATGAGATATTAAGTGATTTAATCGCAATTAAATCCAAACAAATGGTTAAAAGCAATGCGTTATTACGAAAGTTCGCAAACTTTTAATTACAATTGGGATCAAGTGGTCAAAGCCTTCTGGTGTCGATATCCCAACCCTTTCAGGTAATCAATAATCAAATTCCAATACTTTTGGAGGAATACAACTGTAACTCATTGTTTGAACAGTTCTCACGTTTTAACCGAAGATGTGGTCCATCGAAGGATCGACGAAAGTGGAAATCTTTGGACCAAAAGATTAATCAGTAAAACAAATTCTGCGCCGAAATGGACGGAAAGATTCATTTCTTCGAAATTAGTTTACATAATCGAAGAATCAGTTTTGGATCCAAAACAGAGGGTTTTGACGACTTATACCCGAAATATAGGACTCAAACATTTGATGACTATTGAAGAGAAGGTGACTTATCGTTCTTCTGATGACCAAAACAATTGGACAGTTGCCGAACGCCAGGCGTGGATCGACTCAAATCTGTTTGGATTGTCTTCAGCCGTCCAACGATTTGGTTTGGAACGGTTCCGAAAAAATGTGACCAAAGCCTGTCAGGGATTCAATTTTGTTTTGAACGCCTTATACGACAACTTTAATAACGAAATCATTTCCGGTTTCGATAATCAGATTTCGATAAATCCTTTGCTCAAAGAAAAGCTCAGAGAAAAGGCATTGAAGGCCACAGAGTTCGCGGCGGCCGCAAAGTCTAAAGCCGTTCCCATTGTCTCGGCTTCAGATAAAAGGGAATAATAATAATAACATTACATTAATGGTATTGAAGTCCACTTATTCGGGGCTAATATTCATATAAATATATAAATTGATTTTTGTTTAATATATACGTTATTTACAACACTTTTTAGTCTCCACTGGAGATCAGTCTTCGATCTTCTGTTCTCTGATTTCCAAAAATAGTTCAAATTATTGAAATTTTTATAACTTGTAAACCATTTTATTATTCAATTCGTGATTTGCTTCGAAAGGCATTTAAATGAAAGTAATTGATTGTAATCTTTGAGTGTAATCTAGTAAACAATTCTACCAATAATTACAAGGAATCGAATAAAAGCTAAAATAATCACTAAATATATTGATTTGTTTTTTCATTCGATCGCTTCGTTTGAAAACTTAATTATTTTTCTCGAAATACTCGTTGGCTTTGTTTGGGTTAATGGTCGGGGAGTTGGGCTTCCAGTTTGCGGGACAGACTGAAAGCAAATTCAATTATTAGATTCAATCGATTAAATGAGAGGTTTGTGCAAACCTTCGCCGTGTTTCTCAAAAAATTGAAACGCATTCAGAAGTCTATTGAAAACAGAAAATCAAATCAAACGAAATAATTGTAATAAAGAGTCTCTTCTTTTGTTTGACAACTTTTGACAATAATTGATATGAGATTTACCGGAGAGTCTCGTCGACGGAACGGCCAATCGGTAAGTCGTTTATTGTGATTTGACGGACAGTCGATTTCGGGTCAATTATGAAAAGTCCGCGCAATGCGAGACCCGATTCTTGGAGTAAAACTCCATAATCTTTGGACATCTGTTTTGTCAGATCCGAGAGAATTGGAATTTGAATTCCTTTGATTCCTCCGCTCTATTCAAAGGTTGGGTTCAAACAAATAACTAACAATTAGATCCAATTCTTCATAACCACAAAGTTGTTTAATAGGAATAACTTTAAAAAAAATATTTGGAGTAATCTATTTGAGGGATACCTTTCTAGGAGTATTGACCCAGGCCAAATGGGAAAAGTGAGAGTCCACAGAAACAGCCAATACTTCAGCGTTTAATGCTTTGAATTCATTGATCCGATCACTGAATGCTATTATTTCTGTGGGACAGACGAAAGTGCTGTCCATAAGAATCGATAATTACACCAAAAGACAAGAGTTTGAGGAATGACTCACAAATCTAACGGATAGAAAAATAGGACCAAATATTTGCCATTGAAATCAGATAATTGGATTTGTTTGAACTGTTCCGATACGACAGCCGTTCCTTTGAATTGTGGCGCCGGTTGGCCCACAAATGCCTGAAGAGCCGGAATAGAGGTCTGAATCGATCGGAACCGAAGTCCATAACTACCAAAGTTCACAACATTTCGCAACGACTGATCCAAAAATAGATTAATTAATTTGAAATTAAGAGTATCTGTGGATTACTTTGTTGAGCAATGAAACCATTTTATTAATTATCAATTGAATGACACTTTGAGAGACTTTAATCAAAAGGAAGCGTAAACTCGAAGAAAATGAAGACAAAAGTTGTTTTCAATGACTGATAGACTGAATGCGCAAAACGTCAACAAAAGTGTTGTATTCAGTGATCACATGACTGACTCACTCACTGACTGTCTCTCAAACACATGACTCAAACAAATCATTTGAAAGTTCATTAAATTTGAGTTTTTCTTAATTATTATATAAATTGATTGAAATAACAAACTTTTTCTGATCGGTTATTCAATTCAAATATTAGTCAATCATTTAATCAGAGGTTTTAACCATTAGAACAATGAATAAACCGAATCATTTTCCGGGAAATACGAGTTTACTCGAAGAACTCGACAGTAATTTAGATAATTATCGGTCGATGTCTTCTAAATTTAAATTATTTTATTAGAAAAACTAATGGTTCTGTTGAGAGACGGCCGAACACTAATCGGATATTTAAGAAGTATAGATCAGTTCGGTAATTGACCTCAACTACTAATAAACTACTAATCAATTACTAATTTGTTGACTTCTATTGTTTGCCATTCATTTAACCAATTGTTTGACAGCAAACTTAGTTCTTCACCAAACCATTGAACGCATTTATGTGGACGACAAATATGGAGACATTCCTCGGGGAATATTTTTAATTCGTGGCGAAAATGTTGTCCTCTGCGGCGAAATCGTAAGTTTAGAATCAGAAATGTTTTGTGAGAAACCATAAAAAAGATAATAATTATTATTAATCGTATTTTAATCGGAAATCATTCAATTGATTCTATATTTGACGCAAACATTTCAAGGATACAGAAAAAGATGATTCAAATCAACTGAAAAGAGTGGCCGTCGAAGAGATCCTTGAATTACAGCAAAACGAAATCGAAAGCAAACAGCATAAGGAGAAGATCCGACTCAAAGCCATTCAGGAAAGGGGTCTTTCATTTCATTTGGAATCAGCCGCCGATGAGTTCTAAAAATTTTAATTCATTTTAATCATTGTCTCCAACTTTTAAGCACTCAATTCAATAATTAATTCAATAAAAATAAATTTTATTAAGATTTTCAATGTTTTGATAATTTTTATGTCTCTTTTTCGTGAAGTTTAGTATTATTTACATATTTTGAGTAATAATCAGTCATTACTTTAAAGTTTAAATAATATTTACAAAAATATTCAAATTAATTGAATAACTTTGGAGTTCGAAGCAAAGCTCCAAATATTATATAAATAGTTATAACAGAGTCACTGCTATGTCCTCCTAATTAGTGAAGGAAAGGGTACGACTTCTCTGTCGAACAGTAGGAGAAGTTGACTCCAATTTTCTAAGAACTTCGTGTTCTTTGATTTCCACTGTTGTCGGCCTTTTGTCCGGATTATGAGCCAACAGTTTCTTTAGGAGATCACACTTTTAACAAATAAATGGATTAATAAGAGAACTATTGTTTTGGGAATCAATTGACAATAAATTGTTTGACTTCTCATAACTGCGAAAATTTTTATAAACCAAAAGTTATTGACTGGAAATCAATTTCTGTATTAAATATTGGGTCAAAACTTAGTTGGATTTGGTATTCATATGAGAGATGGTTATTGTTTGAGATATTCTGGTATTCAATCGGTATAAGTATTCTAATGGAAGTACTAATTGACTAAATGATTGTTCGCAGTTTGTAATCAACCGAATCATTTCAATTGATTCCAATTATTATAAAGTATTAAATTAAAAGTTAGAAAAACCTCAGAAATGAATTTTTTGCAAAAATCTTCGGGAAATTTCTGCTTTCGGGCATTAATCAGGAGTTGATTTCTTTCCATTTCAGTCTTGAAAGGTATCATTAGTTCAAAGAGAATGATTCCCATCGAGAATATGTCCACTTTATGACTATAGGGATGGTTTTGAATCTGTTGACAAAATTCAATTATAATATTGAATGGCATAGAATAATAAACAATACCTGTTCGGGACTCATATAGAGCTGTGTTCCGACCCGATTAGTGTGCGAACTACTGCTTTGACTCAGAATCGAAGCGATGGTCTCATCGTCGCATTGATTAGCCGCCGGTGTGTGTGACTCGTCTTCAACTGCTGTGGCCGTAACTAATCCAAAGTCTCCGATCTTTATATTTCCGTCCATTGAAAAGAATATATTCGTTGGCTTCAAATGAATTATACTATTATTAAATGAGTAGATTTAGAATAAGCGCTTACTTTGAGGTCGCGATGCATTAAACCCATGGAATGGACGTAATGGACAGCACTTACGATCTGATCAAATATATCCAACACTGTATTGGGGTCGCGATTGAAAGAGTTGGCGAACAACCAGTCTTTTAGAGTCTCTTTTCTACATAATTGCATTTGTATATAAAGATAACATCGAGGAACCCCTCCTGTCGTCAAAATTTTAGGCCTTTCGTTGCTTGGAATCGAATTATTGTTGTGATTGGAAGTGAAACTGTTGTGATCTGAAGTAATCAATTGTGAAGTCGTTTCAATTTTATTGCTTTCAATCAATTTTATTGAAGAAACGTTTTCATCGAATACTATATCAAAAGACTGGGTTTGTGTCTCATTTGTCGTCACTTTAAATGAATGGCAACTGAATTCTGTTTCCGACAAAACGTTAGTATTTTTATTGACCAACAAATTGGTGGCAATCGGTTTGTCCGAAAGTAAAGACTCATTGAAATGTGTTTTAGTCATATCTTCTGTTTGCCACTCTTTGTCTTTGTTTTCCTGCCACCCGGGAGGGGGTAATTCAACCCATGCGTTATAGTAGCGGACAATCCCTGAGTGCTCTAATTTAGATAACGCTCTGACCTCTCGCATAACCTTTTCTCTCTGCTCCTTACGAATGGGAAGACTTATTCTTTTAACGGCGTAATGGCTTTCGTCGATTATATGTTTGGCCTCAAAAACGAGACCAAACCCTCCTTTTCCCAAAAGTTGAATTGGCTTAAAGTCTGACTCATATCTTGAGTTAAAAGAATTGTTTTCATTATAATTAATTGAATCGAATGGCAACGAAAAAGAGGGCGTCGAAGGAGTTCCACTACTCTTTGATCGGTCTTTATTGCTCTCCATTTCTTCATTGCTGTCGTTTTTGCAGTTTTTGTTGAATTTTCTTTTAACACATGAATAGATAAAATTGAGGGCAAAGGCAGCGGTAATACTGATGGCAGAGACTTCTTTCCAGTAGTGCCAAAGGGAAGCGATAACTATCTGTTGTATGACATGCGGTAAATCACTTTCCTCTTCATATTCTTCAAATTCCCAATCATTTTGTTCATTGGGTTCACCGAAACATTTAGTTTCGTTGTCTTCGATGACATCGAATATATAATATCCAATATTTTGCTCGTTTTCAGAGGAAATCGAAAGCGAGAACTTCGGACTCGATTCCAACCCCAAAGAGTTTTCCGAACCCTTTTTGTCGTCAAAATGTATTGCTTTGGGTTTCCATTCAATTTGCAAAACATTAGATTTTGAATCAATTTGTTTCGTAGTCTTTGAAGTGGAAAAATCATTGTCTCTGTTCTTCTCTAAGAGTTGATTTTTAACCGAAGAGGAAGACTGAACATACCATTGATGTCGATAAAGACCGATATAAACGGTTGGTTCGAAACCATTGAGGTTTAGATCGTTTTTTGTGAGACCAAACAATTTTCTTTTGTCGAATAAGTCAATAGAATTGATTGTTCCGCTCCTATAGTGCCAGACGTGAACTATTGGAGACTCGAACCGATAACTCCATTGAAAAGAGTTGGAGTCATCGCTGAAGTATCGCTTCACTGAAATGAATCCGTTCGGGACTATTATATTGAAATCAGTCTCTTTCGCCGACTGAGAGCTGTCTTCAGAATCTATTTCATCACTTTTTTGGAATTCTTCTGATTCTTGACATTCAGTAAAAGATGTTTCAGATATTTGGGGTTCAGTTACTGAAAAGAACCACTTTTGGCGACCATTTCTCGGGTCAATCGCCCGAACGGTTTGTGTAACTCTTTTAAGTAAAAACAAGTCATCAAAGGTCTCGTTTTCGTTCAATTGACCCGAAGGACAGCCTTTAAGACCGCATTCATAATATACTTTTCCAGACGTTATATCGATCCCCGATATCTGACTTTCTTGTCCTCCAGTAATCACCAAATCGTCTCCTAATTTAAATGAACTCTTGAGAAGAATGTCCGCATTGAGTGGAATGCCGTCAATTGTCTTCCCATTGAATAAATAAAGATTTCCATCAAGTGATGGAACGACGCGAACAACCCGTCCTTTTCGAGTGATTTCAAAATCACTTATAGTCGATGAAAGTAATGGTTCTGATGTGAAAACTTTGGACCAAATTTGTTGACCGGAGTCGACATCGAGAGCCGACAGCTTTCCATCTAATGTACTGATTATCAAAATCTCTCTTTTGAGAGAAAAAATCGTTTAATTTATCGAAATTACAATTAATTACAATTAAGACTCACTTTTGGGTTGAAATTAGTTTTTTGTTGCAATTATTGTTCAAACTATTGCTTAGAGAGAAGTCTAATGGCAATGATGTTGGCGTTGAGACAATTGTCTCGTGACTCGGATCAGTTAAAGTGCATAAATTTTTGGACAAAAGTAGAATCAAACAAATGAAACGAAAAATATGAGTGACCGCAGAAAACCCCATATCTTTGTCGCTCACATAAAGACCGGATTAAACCAATCGGTTATTCATTTTGAAATTAATTCAATATTTAATTAAAACTAAATTTAATAAAAATTAATAAACAAAACAAAACTATTTGTTATGAAAACGGTTTCATCACATTATTCGACACTATTTTCAATGTTTTTGGCCTTCAATTCACATTTCGCTTATTTTAAAAAGTCTTTCATTGAATAATATTTTTATTAGTATTTTTATAAATTTGGAAATTATTTACATGACTTTTCTTATTATGTATCTATACTAAAATAAGCCAGGTAGCATTAAGTAACCAAATTATAAATTTGAAAAATGCCAAAATTTGAATAATTTGGAATTTGGTCAAATGTGCGAAACTAACATTTGGTACTTTTTAATGTGATCTAAAATATTGTGACACTTTTTTTTCTAGAAGTTTACCACATATTGAAAGCTGTTTGAAGTGAGTCATCATAAGAACGGATCATATGATGTAATGTCTCTCCATATGAAACACCTGTTCACAGACACCGATTCCTATCTCTAAGAAAGTCCTCAATAATTATCTTTTACAGAAATTTTTCTAAAATCCCATTCAATTAATAATCAATTATTAAATTTTTATATTTTAAATATTGAGTTCTATTGAAGAATTAGCGGCAAGTATTTAATGAGGCTTAAGCAAGGTCATCCACCTCATCAGGATTAGATACAATCAAATTTAGTGATACTAAAAACTTATTAACAAAAATATACATTTGACCCAATCGTTAACTTTTTCAAAGCTCAGGAAAGGCCCATTGCATCCAGGACAATGTTCCGCATTTTATTAGATCAGGATTATTTTTTTACAAAGTACACCAAAAATGGGTGATATACTGATACCATATCTCTGATAGCCTTTCCTCCTTCAATACTCTTGAGATTTTTTCGTAGAATACCAAAGGAAAGGGTCTTTGTTCTGATTGACCACTTTATGAAGTTTCTCCTGATATCAGTAGATTAGGGGTTTGCCTATTCTTTCCCTGAATTTGAGTCGTGGATTAGTGATTAAGCAGGGGCTCCGTAGACCGTAGGGGAGGCCAAAATGAGCTCTTGTCTAGTGGGGGGCAAACAAAATGGCCACCTTTGGCCATTTTAGGCTAAATTCT
Organism: Punctoribates punctum; assembly: GCA_034698165.1. Lineage (NCBI taxonomy): Eukaryota > Metazoa > Arthropoda > Arachnida > Sarcoptiformes > Punctoribatidae > Punctoribates > Punctoribates punctum. The sequence continues at coordinate 2,565 of JAQGBD010000498.1, read as the reverse complement.
GTTGTTTCGGCCAAATCTGGTTTAATTTGTCCTAAACTGAGTTTAAATCTAGTTTTTGGGCTAAATTGGTGCGGCGGTCACCCCACTACTGCCGCCTTACAACTGGCATCTTACTGTTGCCATCACTGGCCCGACTCTCAATTGTTCGAATCCCAAATTATGAAGCTAAAACAAACTTGAGACTAGAGCAAATAGCCATGGTCATCATAATGATAACAATTTAATTTTTAACAATTATTTCAAAGCATCCGTTATATAGAGTACAGAAGGAGTTGAATATAAGAATATATTAAACGGAAAAAAAACATTTAATTGAAAACAAAATTATTGTCAATAAAAAGATTTTTATTCGCTGTTTATTCAAAACTTTAAAACAAATGCGATTAGAATTCAGACAAAACAAAGTTCACAAACATTTTGTTATCGATTTTCAAACTTAAGTCAAATGAAATACTTTTCTGACAGAAAGTCATTTAAATATTCCCAAAACCAAAGTTGAAATGAAATACAATTAATATATAAATTAAACGATTGAATAGTTTTCTACTAAAAGGAGTGATTTTAAAGTTAAAGACAATACACGTCTCATAAAACTATTTTTAATCTTAAGTCACATAAAATGACCTCTCATTGAGATATTATGTTTAAGATTAAAAGCACTTCCCTTTCAATGTAAAACTTTCTGTAGGAAATCAAATGAGTGGAATATCGAAAGGGTCGCCAATTATGACAATAAACCAACTTTTGTTTATAGAAAAATGATGAGGGTCACATCAAATACATCATTGAAATTGAGAATTGGAAAGCAATTTGGGGTCAATTCAAATATAAGACAATATTAAATCCTTTTTCAGTAATCAAAGTAAGCAGTAATTGAGTTGAGTTGAGTTGAGCATGGTTAAACAGTCAAATGACTGGGAATTTAACTCAAATCAACTTTGAATATGTGTTTAAACAAGTTTTTCAATTAAATTACTGAAACAATTCGTTGATTTCCTACAGAATTAATGAATAAGAGATGAATCGAATATATTGTCAAATGATCTCCGATTGAATCGATTATTGATATAAAGAATAAATTGCTTTTGGAATGTGTTTAATAAAATAGAGTTTGAGATGAATAATAAGAAAATAGTGATTTCCAAGACTACCAAGAAGTGGGTCCGACGGCATTGATGTCGAAATTAGAGACACAAAGATTTTTTAAACTCGGATTTCGAGGAATTTGAGTGGAAAGAGGTTTGTCATCGACTCCGACCTTAGTGTCCGGATTGAAGAAACCGGTGTAAAACCAACGCTTCGGGTTCGCCGAAAGCAAATTCTTCTTCTCCTTATTGATCGCCATTTTGTTGTTCTCCATTACTTTTCTCAAAGAATAGGGCGAATTTTGAGGAGTACCCGAAGGAGTGACGTCGGCTGAAGAATTGCCAGCAGAGAGACACGAATCCACGAATGAGTGATCTCTTTGATCGTTGGAAACATGAGTTGAAATTATTGGAGTCACCGCGGGTTCGAATTTGTGGGCTTTTATGCTTATTTTGAATGAATTCGGCGCATAATCTGACAATAAATTCATTTATCAATAATTTTTTCCAAAACAAAAATTTCTAATAAAATCAAGGGATAGACTTCCCTTCCCTTCCCTCCCATCTTTTGAAGTCAAACCATATAATTAACCAAAATTAGAGATAATATTCATTTTAATTAATAACAGAAAAGTTGTCCTCAAATAAGATATAAAGTTATTTCCCCATCATTTCCCCCAATTCGCCAAAAGGTTTAATAATCGAGGTTTGAGTTAAGCTCTAAAACCCCACTAAAGTTGAGAGCTTTGAATATATTTTTAGGTCTGAACTCAAATGATCTGAATTTATAACACAAATAAGAAATTGAAAAAAAGTTACCGTTATTTGAGTTTTGGGTTACTTTCGATGGCAGCGAACCCTCGCTTTTGATGTCCGAATAGTTGGGTCTTTGGCAGAGAAAGTCCGGTTCATCTGAAGAACTGATGGCATAGTCTTCAAAATTAGTCGAATGATTAACTCTTTCGAAGGGATTGTTTGTCCAATCGTTCAAATTATTCTTTCCTTTCTTATCCTCCGATTCCATCATTTCATTTGTTTTATAGTTTTTTGACTTTTTTGAACAGATATTAACACTAATGAATAGAAATAAAGAAAATTATTTTTAGATTTTTAGATAATTAGAGACAAATGAAAGTCATTTTAAGGATATTTGAAAAAAAAATTAAAATCATTCAAAAGTCTAATACTTTTTTAAAACTGATTTATCCCTCAAACGATCCGAAAATGATTTGCAATCAGAAGAAAGAAACGATTTCTCGAATAAATGCATATTTTTTCGTAACTTTTTTTTATTTCAGCGGAAATTGTCTTTACTTGAAATGATTAAAAAGCTAATCATTTCTTGGATTTATATAGTTTTTTGATTGAGTAATCCGAAGGACAAATACAGGCATTAATTAGGAAATTGAAAACATTTGATTAAAACTGTTATAAACAAAACAATCAATGGATGGCAACAAAGGAAATGAACCAAAGATAA
>JAQGBD010000497.1:0-28983 GCA_034698165.1 Punctoribates punctum | reverse complement strand
AAAGAGATGATTTTCTCGATCAGAAAAATGTGCTGACACTTGTAGCCTGTGTGGGTTTGGCTTATTTTTTGTGTAATAGAACAAGATTATAAAACAATTTAATTGACAACTTTCTTAGAATTCCTTCGAAACAAAAACATGTTTTCGAATAAATCAAAATTATTTTTTATTCAATAATCAATATATAAAATCCGTTTTATGTATTTCTGTGTAAATATTTTCACATTTTCTTAAATAATTTAATAGAAATAATTGGTTTAATGCTTTAAATTTTTGTCAGTTCACAGAAATGGCTATAAAAGCAGTAAATGTCTTATTCCTGTAACTCATAAACGAGATTAAAGTTTTATAAATCATACAAATATTACATTTTTATTATCACTTAATTTTCTTACAGCTATTGATTTTGGGCTTAACTTTTTTTGCCATTTCACCAAGAACCAATTAAATAGAAGAGGGAATCTGTGTAACTCCATAAAGTCGACTGATATTTGATAGACTATATATAGTGAGACATATGAGGCTAACTGTGCTCTCCTTCAGACTATTGCCCCGAAATTCAATTACAGGAAAATCACTTCTCTTTCAATGTAACCAAATTATGAATTAATTGTCACTTAAATGAAAAGTGTGACCAAGCTCATCTTAAAATGTGTTCATTCAGTAAGGTTAACAGTTTGATTAGATAATCACTTTTTTGTTTTTCAGACCAAACAAATAGCATGAACAATTTTTCAGCATTTAGTCTGAATAAAAGATTGTGATTATTGACATGTCTTTAGCATAGTGTGTATGTAAGCAAGGTTAGTTAGGAGATGTGTTTCAGTTAATTTGTTTTCGGATGAGTTGTTTTTGTGAAATAGTTGGTTGAATACTGGATGTGATGACATTCCTATGAGACAACTCAAGCCAACCACTGCTCGACGTGAGTCAAGTGCCTCGACAACGGACTAAAGCCCTCTTCCATCAGAAAAATAAGCGAAAAACTCATAAAAACTTCGGTTTATTAATACCAATGAAATCAATTATTGCGGGTTTCCTAACAAATGATACAACATTTGATTAAATTAGCAAGCACACACAATATTGCCCAAATAATCAAAATTGTTGATTGAAATGAACAAGAATCAATATTCTGAAGTATAACAAAATGATATAAGAATTTTATTCGAATGACTCTAATTTGATAGAAATATTCTTTTTTATCTAAATTATGAAATTCTGCTTGATCAAATAAACAAGATTTCAAAATGCTCAATTATGTCAACTCTCTAGATTTTTCAGATCCAGTAGAAAATTGAATTTATGGTTTGCCAAACACGTCATTCCAGTGTTTAAAATTTAATATATAATCATGGAAGACCATGCTCGATTTTAAGTGATTCGCATTAAATTTTATTACGTAATTCAAATAGAAATTTAGGAATTGAGTAAATAAATAATTCAAATTCTGTTTATTCTGTGCTCTTTTATACTCATCCATATCCATAAATAGGACACTTTATCTCCAATCCTAAGTCATATTTCCGATAAATTATTCAATTAATTAATGGTTTATTCGTTAATAATTCAGAAGAAAGGCTAACAAATCTAATCCCTGCTTAATAAAAGAGAAAATATCAAGCTAGGTAGTATTCCAACACTTTATCATTAGAATAAGTCACCAAGATTGTTTTGCACAAATTTTCTATAATGAATGTTTGAAATTTTTAGTTAATCAAATTAATTTGAAATAATGAATCTTGGTCACATTGGTCTAAATTGATTCCGTCATTCGTTCGGAGAATTATTTGATAGAATTGGTATAAAGTATGGCACAGAACAACACAACACAACACAACACTACAGTAACTCAGAATCAATAAAAACCTATTCATTCAACAGAAGAAGTATTATAACAACAATTGATTACTACTATTGTCTACAAACACAACATTCCTTAAGAAGAGGTCTTTGAGAGAAATCCTAAGAAAAAAGTGTTTATTTTTTCACACCTTTTCGTTCATTAAGTTTTTGTTATTGAAAACACTTCACTAACAAAATGTTGGCTCAAAAGTGAAAGCAAAGCAATTGTGGGACAAATCAAGTTCTTCAGTACGAAAGAAAGCTCTGCAAAACATCAAAAGAAATTTGAGTTTAAATTAGTGTTTATTTTTCCAATACTTGCATTCCGTTCCTCTGATGGCGAGCTTTGATGCGTTTGCCGTCTAATGTAAATATCGCCAGAATTGGTCCCAAAAACACGAAGAGTTCACTCAAATCTGTTGACTATTCAATTGATTGGAAATCTTTTTCAACTCATATCGGGTACATTTTTTACCCTGCTATCTAAGTGACTTCAATATATGATCATGATGATGCATTGAATCACTTAAATATTAGATTTCTTGATGTAAGCGCAAGTTCATTTTACCAAAATGACAAATGGAATAAAATTCGCATATTTTTTGAGTTCTTCTTATTTATTCTAGACTTTATCAGGATGCAAATAGACTAACAAACTTGATGAAACTACGTGAGTCAATCCATGAATTGCGTACAGACTGACAAATAGTCTAACCATTGTTTGCTTCACATACAGGATGTGCTAATTTTTGACGATTTATTTACTTTTTTCATTAGATATTCAAAAGAATAAAACAAAAACAAGAATAACACAAAATTCTATTCATTTTTCTCATTATCTCATTCCTTGTTATCTAAAAGAGACGAAAAAAGAGATTCACAACAAAAGCAAACATTAAAACTCTCTCTCTCTCTCTCTCTCTCACACACACACACACACACACACACACACCTCCTTCTCTCTACAGTTCTTGATAAAAGCATTTTCTGATGAACAGTACTTGTCTTCAACAATAGCTTCAATGATATTAGAGTTAAGACATTACTTACGGGCTTTTGATTACTTTTCTTTTATTCATCCAATGCTTTGCAGTGAAAACATCCGTTAATATTATATGTGATCTTCATTTGCATATAACTCAATGCCTTCCTTTTCCCTCTTCTTCTTATCAAAAGTATATTCACTCGATTTTCAACTCATATTTGACTGAAAAAGTCACGTATTTAGAGATTTTTTCTTCAAAATAGCTTTCATTTGATATATCCTTAATATTTAAATGGCTTCTAATTCTTTGTCATTCTCTTAACGTCTCTTAATTTCTGAGACGTAAACCAATTTGAAAATTCCTGACTATTACTCAGTTTCGATAAAAAGTTTTTATTGGATTACTTCTTCACTTTTATTCGTTTCCCTTAATTCAGAGGAAGAAAAGAGATTTTATTTTCGAAATAAATTTTTAACCAAAATTCTGTAGATTTGATTCTGAAGGGAATACATATTTAATAGCTTTAATGGAAGAATAGTTTTCCTCCTAAACAAGACAAACCATTTTGTTTATTACTCCTGTCTTTCCATTTGAAACCAATTCTGTGCTCTTCAGTCAACTCCAGAAAACCGAATCAAAGATCATTAGTAGACCTGAAGGGAGTGTTTAGCTCAAGGAAAATGTTATGCCGTTTCCCTTATTTTGATTGTGAAGAGCGGATGTGATGTTTGGAAATAAGGATTCCTTCGAATATTAATTAATACTTAAGCTTATGGCGAGTCGTGTGCTGTTTGGATGCCAACAATCATAAAGAGAAACAAGAGGAAGCACCAAGCTCACAATCGGCATCAATTTTCCACCTTCACTTGGGATTTATACATCAGTTCATTTACACCAAGTTTATTTGTCTGATAAATGTATTGAAAACTAATGGTCAGCCATAAGATCTGTAGAGCTTTACTTCTGATCTTAAATGACGCCACTTATATATCCCTGATATTAATGAATTGCAATCAAATGGAAGTTTTTGCCGGAAATTTAGCCCCAATTACTCACTACTCGATACAGATTTCGATAAAAACCAAAGAAATAGTTTGTTGAAGAAAATCACCCGAAGGAAGTCCTTGAATTAGACACCCCTTGGCTACTAATTCTACTTTTTATCTCCTTTTCGTTATTGCCATTACTGAAAAATTTATCATTATTTTCATTTTTATTATTTTTCAAAGCGTTTCTACTAGGTTATTATAACTGTTTGAAATTCGATAGAACCAGAAACTGACTCAGAAAAAAGAAAGTGAATACTTTCCGTCCATTTCTTATGGGAAATGCAATTGTTATCGGAGTGGAAGTTAAAGAAATAAAGCCATGAATTAAATATTTGAGCAAAAATTTCTCATCATTTGGAGGAGAATTGAGAGAAAACTTTTGAAAAACATATTTAATGATAAATAATTAGAATGAAATAACACGAAGACATGATTTTTGCATTTTTTAATCAAACTTTTTTCTAATAACGTAAACAAATGGCACACAATTGTAGTCAACTATTAGTGACTGTTCATCAACTTTATTAACTATCTCTCTATTAATTGATGAAAATCTATACCTCTTTTAATAAGAAAATAAGAGATAAAAATAAATACAAACAAACAGTAAATCGATATGTTTTTAATATAATAGTTGAGACCAAAACAAATATTAACAGAACTTGTATTTAATGTAAAAACTAAATGAAAAAACAGAAAATCCATAAATAGATTCGATTTTCGCCAAAATATTTGATAAATTTCTAAAACTAATCATTGATTCCATTAACAGATAATTATATTTATAAAATTCAAACCAATTTGTATTCAAACACATATCTTAATTAAACACTTGATTTCAATAATATTCTAATAAAACTCCAAAGATTTGAATAAACTTGGAAAAAGTTGAACACCAGGGATGTGCAGATTTTAAGGCTTTGTTAACCCAATACATATGAATCCTATGTTAATCGATCTGAGTTGTTCACCATGTTCAATTGTTCAATTGTCCAAATTTTCTAATCTTAAAAGTGAAGGGCTAAAAATGATTTCGAGCTAGCTGTAAATGAACTAGCAAAACTGCACATCTCTGAAAACTGATGAATAAATTTATTTAATATACTTTTAAGCAATTTATTTGATGGAATTTCCAATTCTATTTCATTTTCATAATTCAATTAGTTTAATTATCTAGATAATTAAAGGGTTATTTACGAGATGAGCTCAAAATAATGATGTAATGAAAAATCATTTTATCCACCAAATCGTTATTCATGTCATACAATAATCATTAAACTATATGGTGTGCAGAGATAGGGGTCCTGTTATTTTTCGCCTTGAACACAAGTTCCAAGCTTATTTTCCAATCAATTTGTCTGATTAATTAATATTTCATACCATTAGAGCTGAAAATAAATGTAAGAAAATTCACTCAAATTTGAAAATCTCTAAAATGAGTTAACGATAAATAATTTACAAAATAATGGTTTTTATACAAACACTCGAATTCCTGAACAGAATATTTCCCTTCAAATTATTCCACAAATTATATACAATTTATAATTATAATTAATTCAATTTTTTCACACAAAATTTCGAAATAATTTATTCCTGGGTTATTCTCTACTTGTTTTGAAATATTAAATTTGATTCAAGTTTGTAATCAGGCTTTACCAGGGCAACTCTTATGAAGGATTTTTGAAAGGCTTTAAATGTGCCTAAAATTGAGAAATTTCGCCTAACAATTCACTTGTATAATCATCAAGGATATTTTATAGATATTTATGGGGGTTATTGGCAATAACTTATTGCCTTTGAATTGTTTTCATTCAAAAGTTGTTTTTCTCCAATTTGTGATTTTTTTGTCCAAAGTTAAGAAAATTTTCAAAAATCGCATTTTTTGTAATTTGAATTTATTTTAAATTAAATATTTATTGAATTCCAAATCTATCTGTCTTTCAATTTCCAATTTTTAAGGTATCCCTGAGCCAACGTTCCTCTGATAAAGCCTTATTAAAACCTGAATAAACCATACGAGAGGAGAGACTTATATTGAATTGAAGATTGATTTTTATCTCCGCTCTTGAATTATAATCGGAATAACAGTTCTTTCTATGCTTTGTATTCTTCCTATTCCTTGTATTCTTAGTATTCTTTGTATTATTGCACAAACTTTTTGTTTTATTGGCAAATATATAAATCTCCGACGTTTTTAAGCTGTCTTTCTATAACTCAATTGGAAGTACAAAACTCACCCAAAAGAAAACTAAAATTGATCTGAAGTCAAGAGACAACACAAGTAAAAAAGTGTGCGACAAATAAAATGACTCAAACGTTAGGTTTTATGACAAATACAAAATGTTTAACACTTTTTTCGATGAATTTTGGCTAAGAAAACACAGAATGAATTTCAAAAATGATTTTAACTTACATTTCATGAATTTCGACTCACATCACATCATCTGCTCTACAGATATATAAATAGACCCACTTTTCAAATGGTTTTACAAAATGGTTTATAAATCAACGGCAATACTATTAACACCAGAGTTATGGTCAGAAACTTGTGGCTGAGTTTGACTGTCATTAGTTGCCGGCTGTTGTCTCCCGTTCTTCTTCTTGTCTTCCGACTGACTCTTCCGTCTATTTGTGCAAAAAAGGGCAGATATTATGAATGCGACCGCAAATAATGAGACCAAAAGTATTAGAAAATAAGTCCGATTGCTTTCCAGTGAAAATGTGTGACCGAAATATGTGACCAAAAGTGTTAAAAGAGTTAAGACAATCACAGCTATTAATGTATTGATTGCCCACCGCTGACAGATCTGAGACCATTCAAAGTGTTGAATCACTGGCGAACACCTGTCCTCATCGTCACCACCTCTGATGCCGCCGGTAGTAACGCCCCAAAGAGCCGCCATCACTCAACAAAGAAAGAGCTCGTCTCAGAACAGGTGGTAATCACCACAAGAATATTGTGAACAACAAGTGTTAGAATCTGAATGCAATTCATCGTATTTTTCATGACTGAAAACTTGAATTTCCACACAAACTGCAAGAATATATTGAATAAAAAACTAGCATTTATTCAAACTTATAGAAAGAGAAAAGTATTGAATCGCGGATTCATTCCTCTTATTTTATACACATTTTCGACGCAAACCATTCAAAAGAATTTAATGTTTGTGGAGAAAGAGGAGAGAACAGAATGAGGTATGTTATGGTGTGCGCCACAACTCTCTGCTCTCTATTATTGTGCGTTTTCAGTAACAAAAAGTCAAATGAAGAATATTCTGTTCAGCTCTCACCTAATGGTAGAGCTATGGCTTTGCGTATATGTGTTATACCAGGCGATGGATACTGGAGTTAAAGTGCTATTCAATGTTGTTATGGCACTTCTGTTCGGTGATACTAATGCGCGGACTGTTTTTGGCCAAGAATACTGTTTTATTGATCGTTTCTTTTCTTAAACACCATTTATCAGAGTCTATGCTCTCTGTATATGAAGCTATAGATTAGTTATTAGTTAAAACAATTGGCTTATTATATGACGAATTATTTCATAGGCATTACTGAAGTATTTCTCAAAAATTAGAGCGTATTAAATATTAATATTCAAGTCCATTATCCAGATCAAAATGACATGGCTAATGCCTCTCAATTAATAATTTATTAATCATATTTATCAATTGTAATATAAGAATAATGGTAAATATTATACACATTACGTAATATCAGAATTGACTCGAAAACAGAGTAATTAAATTTTGTTTTCCTAGTAATTTAGAAAAGTAGTAATATAAACAAGCATAAATCCAATAATTTCCAGTATTTTCCTCTCATAACAAGAATACAATTAAACAAATTTGAAATTTCTGGAAATACAAAAATAAATACATTTATAGAATATTTACATTTTATTTAATTTAAATAATAGTATAGAAGAGTAATCTTCTCTTTTTCCCTATAAAACACGGGCTAATAGTTGAGACGAGAATATAAATAGCCCAAAGGTAACTTGGATCATTTATTCAAATTATTAGCAATTGAGTCAATTCAAGAATATTGGAATATTTCTAATGAAAAATTTTTTCTCATAAACTCTTTTGGCGGCACATCTCTGTCCTCAACAGTCAAACGATTGTCAAATCTGTACTGAAATACATTCACACAAAATATGTACAAAAATTATCTAAATATAGAATATTATGCAATAATTCTTTGAATTCAAATCTAAGCCAAATTAAAATATTATAAAATTTTACAAATTCTCAAAGAAGAGGAACGTATGATCACAACCAGAGTTATTGCAATACACACCACAACCAATAGACATATTAAGACAGCATAATAGTTGTCATAATCAGATGATTTGAAGTAATTGCTGAAGAAGTAGGCGATTATCACCAAAATAGTCGACACTATTATCACAATTAGTGTATTTACCAAAATTTTCTTCAGACAGTTATTTGAATTCGAATTCTGCTCAAAGTTATTGTAGTCATAGTTTTCAATATAACGTCTGTCCTCTGAGTTAAGTCTGTCCTGATAGCGTTCGGGACCACTGGAACTGATGGGCGCCACTGCCAGAGCCATTATTATTACTATGAATTATTGGCCACCAGAATGAAAGACAGTGAAAGACAGTGAATAACAACTTTAGTTTTCTTCCAACTATTGGCTAATGATTGAAGAATTGATTCCTTAAACTGAACTAAAAGTAAATAAATTGATTTTCACATAGAATTCAAATGTTTTCCTTTCATCTGTTCGTCAGATGAGAAAATTCTCAAATAAATTGCAATCCATTTGTTTTACTAATTTTGTTTGAATGGATGTACCAATAGTTTGGCCACATTTTCAAAAATTGATTAACACTTAGGCCACAAATGCAGAGATCAGCACAAACTAAACGAAAGTAAATATTTTGGTTGAGGAGCGACAGCTATTCACTGCCATAACTAATATTCTATCGACTGTTTACATAAACTTTACTTTTAATGAGACATTTAATTATCAAACCAACAAAGAAAATGTCAGAAAAAATACACCAAAAGTCAAACACTTGAGTCAATTATTTGATTATTTAAGCGAAAAATTTCTGAACAAAATCGGTTCAAGGAAATCTGATTTTCAACTGAAATACAAACTTCAAAAATAGATATAATGGTATTCAACTGCGGGTCTGACAGTCGGCGCAAATGCAGTCTTAGCTGAAAATTGGTGTCTTTGAAAAACAATTTCGTCTGGGATTTAGAGAAATTCAGTTCAGTTTTTATTTCTTTCTCTTTCAAACACAATATAAAAGATTAATGTCTTGTATTCAATACAAAAATCGATAAATAATTTTTATTCTATCAATTCATGTCTATATTCTATTGAATGGCGAACACAATAAAATATTTTAAAGAAACCAGATTTATATAAAAAATATGCTTGCTCAATTTATATTTGCCTAAAATTTTACTTATTCTCAATAAAATATTTAAAATAAAGTACTAATAAAATAGTAATTAAAGGAATAGAATATTGAATTTTTTAATTCACAGAACATTCAAAACAATTTTTAACGAAATTTTTATGGCATCGAAAAAGGATGTAATTTATCTTAGAATTCAAATCACAATTTGTTAAATAGTTGACTCTTAACTTGAGAATTTTCCATCTAGATTATATTTCTTGACTTCCTTTCATTAAGTAATATATTTGTTTACATTTGTTTTATTTGCTTAAGAATTAGAGAAACTTTGAGGCCATTTAACTGACATTAAAAGACAATAACAATATTTATTTAACAAATCGGTGACCAAAACATTACATTTAATTTACTCTCGATTTTTGTTTCATCCAAAAGTTGAATCATATTTCAGTTATAATAAAATCAACCAATTATTCAATTATTATAACTTAACACAAACTTAAATCAATATTATTTAAAAGGACATGACTCATGTCACATGAGATATGAGATATGAGCACAATATGAGCATGATCATACAAGAATATTCTGTTCAATGGTTCAAATTTTGCCGACAGATATCGCATCAGTTGATTAACAAAATTTCATATAAGAGGTAAGAATAGAAATAACGTAAAACATGAGAATAAGTTGACTAACATTTGCCAAAAAGTGTATCAATTCTCTCGATTAGAGGATAGCAGTCAATAGTGTCTATGAAAATGAGTTTCTCTCAAACAAAACGTATTTTATGTTTTATTTTAATGAAAACTCATTTTCCAAACAACTGTTGATTCAAATAAATTATTGACAAAACCTATGATTAAAGTACAGAACAATTCAATAAACATTTCCTCACTTTTGTATACGAATTAAAGGTTTTGTAATAATAATAATAATTTGTTTATCAGTTGTGTTGAGTGGGAGTCAACCGAAACACGTCTTTAACTGAATATCAGACCACAATTAGCCGCTGAAGACGACCGAAGACCACCGAAATGGCCATTTGTCCGATTTGTGGTCCGAAGCTATCGATATGCTGTTCATTGCTATCGGTTTGGGGTATAGTTATGTTGACTATTATGGGCGGACTCCTGAAGATCAGATCGATTGCGTTCGCCGAAGACCTCCTCAAAGACACAATTGTCCACAACATCACTGAATTCGAGGAAATCGCAAAAGAGAAGTACGAAAACGCGGCGGTCAGCACATGGATCGCCGCCGCCATATATGTGGTCACCTTTGCCTTCAGTCTATTCCAGGCATTTCTCAATCGGAAAATGCGATGAAATGCCACTCAAGACATCACTTCCTAAACAATACTTCCAATTATTGTCCACTTTATTGATATATTTATTCAGATATTTATATAAGAAATATATTTTTGTTTACATTCTTCTGAATGCCTTAAAAATGCCTTCAATTCAGATGTCTTTCGAACTCTTCGGCAGTTTTTAATCTAATCAATGGATATGTCTTAAGACTATTTACTTCGTTAGACAATCATTAGGTTGTAATTGAATTCTCAATATTCAAGACTTGTTTTATCGTTGAAATGATTTTATAAAACATTAAATAAATTAATAGTTTTAATAAATTTATTGTAAAATAAGTTTATTTCAAATGATTTTATTGAAAACAATTGTTTAATAGTTTTCTATTCAATAATCAAATAATGCATTAAATGAGTGATTATTTGAATATTCGAAGCATTGTTTGAATCGATAGTCAATTGTAACCAATTTTTCTTTTATCGCATTCCTTGAAGTCTTTGAATATCTATTTGTTTGACCACAAAATGGATTACGAATTAATCCTTAATTTTTATAAAAGTTTTTGTACACAAATATCAGATTTGAAAGAGTTTTTCAAAGAGGACTCGACTCTGTTCTTCATCGGAGACTCCGGCCATACATTCATTGCTTATGGAAAGGAAGACATCGAACAACAGATCGACGAAGTCTTTTGGTCTAAAGAAGACACAAATGTTGACAAAACACTAATCGCTTATAATTTAAATATTGAGAATAAGACACAAATGTTATGTCCAAAGACTAAATCGCAATCCTTTAGCCGAACCTCTGACGGAGTGGCCATTGCTGTGATCGGAACACTTAAGGCTATCCATACCGAAGATGACATTCAGTTGACGAAAGGTATGGGAAGGCGTTTCGTCCAAACATTTGTGATTAGAAAAGCGAATCCCAATTATATTGAAAGCAGTGTTTTTGCATTTCTTGCGCCGACCACTGACTTCTTCAATACATTAATTAGACCGGAAGTGGCGGCACCCCTTCCATCGGTCTCAGGCGATATATTCAATGGTCAAAAGTATATGAGTGAAAGTTTCGACGAAGGATCAGATCTGGACTTTGAAAAAATTGTCAAAAATATCGATAAACTGATGGACGATAACATCGGTTTCAATGAAGCGACGAATGTAACCAAAGTTGAGTCTAATGTCAAGGAATTAATGCCGATATCAGTGAATGAAATCTTTGAAGACAACGCATCCGATGATAAACGACAACAACTGAACCAATCCTTCACTTATGAACAGTATTTGAATGATATCTGGACTGAGAATAAGAGCACTGAAAAAGAGATTAAATGCGATGAAAACAAAATTATTGAAAATCTGGACAAAACTCAAGTGACGAGCGATGACCACAACTCTGGAACCAGTTTTGCTGATGTCTTACGCGATGGCCTTCAGTCGTGGCAGACCATCAAAACAGAAGACAAAACACCAGAGATCAGAATAATTACGAATTGCAGTAAATCTAAGTTCAAACAGAGTTGTCTCAGAGTAAGTGCTGACCGAAAACAGGAATTTTTGGGCCAACAGAACATCACAATAATTGGCGCTCAAAATCTCGAAGACTTTTCTGAAAACCAGATTCTCTTTGTGGCCAATATTCCGATCGGTTATCCGAAGAATGAGTTCCGAAATCTCTTCGATGTTTACGGAAAAGTATTGTCGACTAAATTCGTCGAAAGAATTGGTATTTCGTTTGCTTTCATTTACTTTGATTCGTAAGACATAAACAAATCAAATGTTAAGAGATTTTACTGAATCTTAACTAAAAATAGGAGCAAAAGTGTTGATGAGGTCTTTAGGAGCACAACCGGTAATAATAATCTATCCATTAGTGGAACTCAATTGAAAGTCGATCGATATAAACCTCGAATACCCGGGTATTTGACTTAAGCATTGAATTGATTTTATATTTAAGTTATTTGAAAATTCATATCTTTTTATAAATTATATTCAGAATAAAAGTATTTTCTTTTGAATCTAAATTTTATTTTGCATTTAATTATAGCACTAATTGTGGAATAAATCGATTAATAATATTAATAATAATCACTAAAATCAGTCTTAACTTAAAACAACAGATAAAATGAGTGAACAGTCCTCAGAACAGAATTATATCACAGATAGTCAACTATTTCGTAGTCATTTTCAAACATTTCGTTCAAAAGCGAAGAAATAGCGTTAAAATAGAGGCCAATCCTTTTGACAATTAAATATTGGCCTAAGAGTCGATGGGATTTCCCAATTCGTCGCTTCCTTTTTCCGAAATAAGCCAATAAGTATTCATAGTTCCCTTGCCTTTGATGGGAATCTCTCCGCGAGGATCGGTTATGAAAGTCTCGAATGAGTCCAAAATCTTTTTAGTCGTTTCGCTTATATGTATTTTCAAAGCTGTGCCACAAATTCATTCAGATATTAAAATCAAAATAAATAAGCAAGTTAATTTATTTAATAGATGAACTGACCCATTCCATTTGACTCCATACGCGAGGCTGTATTGACGGTATCCCCTGTCAAACAAAACACATTTAATTTAATTGAAAGTGATTTTTGATAGTTTACCAAATAGACAATATCGAGGCATTTTCAAGCCAACCACTCCCGCCACACATGAACCTGAGTGAAGTCCGATTCTAAGCATCAATTTGTCAGTGGGTCGGTGTCTGATCTTGAAGGTCTTGACCCGATGTAGAAGTGCTATGGCCATTCTGCCGATTTCCCGGGCGTGTCGCAGCCCATTGCGAACAGGGAGGCCCGAAACGACCATATATGCGTCCCCTATAGTCTCCACTTTGTATACATCAAAGCTTTCAATTGTGGAGTCAAAGCAAGTGTACAAATCATTGAGAAGATCGACGACCTGTGAATTCAAAATGATTTAGTAGTCAATGAATAAAATTAATTTTGAGACAATTTTTTCATTAAAGGTTTGCACAAAATTTCTAAAAAGGTTTAACTCATTTTCAATTCAAATGATTCAAAGTTTTATCTCTCATTTGAATTCTTTAATACATTTCTCTTTTTGTTCTGTTTATTCTGTTTCGGCATTTCTTTTGATTATAAATAGATTTTTGTATTGAAGAAGAAATTCAAAAAAAGTCTTAATTGAAATATATTAGCGACAAAAAGTGAGGCATTTATACCACTTATACCTGTGCTCTCAATTTGAGATTCAAACAAAAATCGCTTAAATTTCGGATTTCATTTCGAATAAAAGACAAGAAATACAAAAAAGAGAGAAAATTTGTTTTAATCTCTAAGAGAAAAAAGTTATATATTTTGCAACTCAAGTAAAAAGTGAGAGAAAAACATCTGTTCCTCTGCTTTGAAAACGATTGGCTTTTTTCGTAACTAATATTAGTACCAAATGTCAGAAATGTCACAAATAACTAATGTCTTTGCCTTTTGTTGTATTTATAGACAAAGAGAGAACTTTATTTGCGTTTGTCTCAGGGGTCGGCATCTCTCAAATAGCACCAAGCTTCTTAATAATAGTCTCTTATATTTCTCATTAAAAGGGGTTCAGATAAACACAGATCTCTTAGAAATGATAGCTCTTAGCTTGGATAAAATTGCAACATATCTCTGAACTAATCAGAATGATTCAGTTCATCCCTAATATTGGAAATTCATGTGATTCAGCAATCAAATCAAATTTTGATGACCATGATATTTCAAATAAATTGAATCATAAATAAATGTAAGATGGTGATAATAACATTTTCTTATATTAAAAAAGTAGATATAAATTTCTAAATTGGCAAGTACCATTGTAATAATAGCCAATCGCATACCAATTAAATTGCTAGGTAATTATTTTGTTTCTTCTCGAAACAAAGAAATAACGAATTTCTGTACTAAACATTTTTTCTCCAATTCTGAAGGGAATACCGTTTTTGTCGATATTTTGAGAAAAGACTCTCTTCAGCACAGAATTCAATTTGCAGTCAAATCTAATAACTTATTGTTTGAAACATATTTGAGCTGGAATTGGACCTAGACACATTTGTGATACTCACAGTGAATTATGATTAACCTATGGATTCAATTTTCATTTAATAGGATTTCGTGACAAACAAATTGTTGCCACAAATAGCCATAAATTGGATTTTTGTGACTCATATCTCTCTAATGATTAATTTGGTCATCACTTAAATTTATGAATTCATTGTGATGTCCTAGGCACTCTGTTTTGATTATAATCAGCATGTGATAACGTCCGTTCTTCGTAGTCAGTCAGTGAAATTATGATTTGATTGAACTGTATCCAATTTGCGAGAATCTATTTCTAATATTAGACTAAAATGAAAGCTTTAATTAAATAGACTGTCATTTCGTGAATTGCATCCAAATTATAGAAAATCCCATTAAATGACATTTAATTTTGATCCCATTCCAGTGATAAGAACAGGAAATTCTGTTGACAATAAGCGAGCAAAGTTTACGTCATTCAATTTAAGCATGGCTCTATTCAAAACTATCCATAGCGGAAATTCAATTTGAAGACCTAGGGATATTTTTGGTGATATGCGCCAAATATAATTGAATTGTTGATATGGGGAGCAAAGTGTATGGAATAACATTGCCACAGGGTCTTTTTCTAGTAATCAATTCCAGAATATTATTCACTGAAATTTTAGAGTTTTCACAGATTCTGATAATAATAAAACTATTATAAGAAATCTTTAAGATTCAAGAAAAGGAAATTGGTTTGAATTTTTTCAGCACACGAATGAACTTGCTTCAATTGATCATTGGTAAGAAAACAGGAAAATTTCAGAGTTGAGATCGAGTTTAAAAATAGATTTCAGTTTCAGGAGAATGTATTTCAAATATATATTATAGATAATGTAAATTCTTGTTCACCAAGACATTTGTGTTCAAAGAACCGGTTGATAGAAGCCTTTTGTCAATGTTTTCAGTTAGAGTTTACATTTGAGGAAAGCTTTAAACAGAATCGAAGATCGATTTCAGACAAATGTGAGAAAACGCGTCACTCTCTCTCTCTCTCTCTCTCTCTCTCTCTCTCGCTCTCTCTCTCTCTCTCTCTCTCTCTCTCTCTCTCTCTCTCTCTCTCTCTCTCTCTCTCTCTGTCAGACACAGAATCACTCCAATTGTGATACAACTGAAGGCTTACTTCACTCAACCAAATGCTGTACTCTAATAGGTTTAAGAATTGATACCATTATAGTGTTCTTCTTAAATATGTAATTAAATGTAACTCATAGGGAAACGGCCTTGCTTGCCTTGCTCATAATCAAAATTTGCAAATATATAATAGATTGCAATTAAAAATCTGTTCTCATATATTCAGTTTTGGTGAGTCTGTGTGTATTGCTATGTGAATGGCTGTGTCTTTGTGTGTCTATTATGTAAAAAACGGTGATATCACTGATATTGTGGATGAGTTTAACAATAAGAATAAATGAAAGACAAAATTGAATTTATAGCTAAACTAATTGCAGAATCACTCGAAGCGAACATAGCTTTCAAATCAAATGGATTTCTATTCGGAGGAAATCTCTTCTTCTCATTAGACGCTTGTAATCGCTTTTCTCGACAAAAGAGTCCACATTTCGACATAAATTTCAAAGTAGTGTTTAGTGCCTTCACTTAAATGCAAAGGCCATACATAGGGACAAAATAAACCCCAAAACGAAATCTTTTGTTGTCTAACAATCGAAGTCTCAATCAAAGAGAGATTCAGTTTTTTCACTCAAATTGCGTTCAATACCTGCATAGGTGTGCTCTGAGCTGATAGAGTGGTGAAGCCCACGATATCACTGAAATAAATAGTGACGCTGTCGTAGGCCTCGGCTCTCACAGATTCCCCTCTTATAAGTTGACTCGCGACAGATCTGTCAATAAAATGCCATTTAATTAAAAGCGATTCCAAATTCAAAACCATATAATCGAGTTATACTTAGGCAGGAGTTGATAGAGTAGGTCCTCTGCCTTTCGTTTCTCCTCTAAATAGTCGGAAGTCCTTTCCTGAACTGAAAATCAGCAGAAATTAAATGTCTCGATCACTGAGGAAACACAATAATTGAATTTGAACTCAGAAAACAGGGAAATCAAGAACCAAATATTTAAATATTTAATTAGATTCTTGCTCTTTAGTATAAACATTAATTATTGGATACAAAAATGGGAATATCCTAGTTTACATTTAGTGTAATTTGATTTTTATCCATTATATGCTTTTATTTTTGATTCCAATTATTTGATTGAATATTATGTGTCATTAGAATAAGTGAATTGAGCTTTAAATCGGAGTTTTTATTGGTTGAAGAGATGGCCTCATATAATAAGACGCCCTCAACCAGACATTAGCCCAAACACAGCCATAAATAACAATTTCGATAAAATGAGTGAACAAGATTATGGCCATACCTAACGATTCCAAATTATTGGCGTATTGTTCCATACGTTGGAGTAGATTATCGAGAATATTACTGCTTTCATTGGCTCTGAACGGAAACAAGCAAGATAAAAACTTGACATTAAATAATACATGAAATGTAGGATAAGAGAATCAGCATTAGCTTAATGGATGTGAGATACCCAGGGGGATATTTAACCAAACTCATTCCACGCCCAGAATCCTTATCAAAATTATCTATTGTTTGAAGTGGAGAATTGGGTCCATAACCTAACTGTCATTATAAGAAATGTATCTTGGTTATTCAACTAAGTGTTAGTGATTCACTTCCTATATTACGGGGTTTTTATGTTTTTTAAGAAAAAGATAGGAATTAGAAGAAAGCGGAGACCAATATGTCTATCACTATGAAAATATCTATAACTAAGTTAAGTTTGTTTTTGCCTTACTTATTGACTTTTCTCATAACTGATTGGAGAGACGCAAAGTCTGGCCTTTCATTGAAGTCTTCAGACCAACACTTCCTAATCATTGCCAAAACCTCTTCGTCAGCCATTGTGTCCTCGAGTAGAGGTCTTAAGCCCTCCTCACAAATGCTTTCAATGATTTCTGTTTTCGGCGACAATTAAAAAGAGAAAAACAGAGAAAACTTTATTATAAGAAACCAATCAAAAAGTTGCTAACAAATGATTTTCGGCCTCATTTCACAAAATACGATACTCAAGGTCTTAATTTACCAATCATTGAAATTCAATCTTTTCATCTAATTTTAAAGACAGAGCTAAAAAGTGTTTGGACAGACATTTCTGGTTTAAAAAATGGAATAATTTGAACTAAAACTGATTTTTAGGCCTCAAATTGATTTACTGAAAAGAATAAACAAGGTTTTCTAGTAATTTCAGACTTATTCTTAATAAATAAGACCTTGGGCATCGCTCATTTTTATTGAACAAGTTTGTATTACCTTTTGGGCTGAGATTGGAGTGAGTGCCACAATAGTAGGGTCCCTGACGTAAGACGATTTCGTGAGCAATGATTGCAAAGCTATAAACATCGCCTTTAGTTCATTGAAAATAATAAGAAAACAAATAATGTTAGCCATCAATTTACCAAGTCCACTTTTAAAAAGTTAAAAAATCGAACTACTTTTGGAATTACTAAAGTAAGTAAATTATCAAGTATAAATTAGAGGGAAAAATTGAAGATTGAATTTGAGATAATTATCTGATAATTGTTGAATCTATTACTGATATTTCCTAATATAATAGAAGTGATTATATCTCCAGAATAGGGATAATAAAGATATAAAAATCAATTTTTAAAGAGAGAAATGAAATAATGAGTTTTCGTGAGATATCAATAGTAGCTTAAGTTCACAAATATTAATACCTTTTTGGGTCCCTTTTGGGTGCAATTCCTTGAGTCGGAGTAATTCTGGGGCTGTCCATAGCTTTTCTAAAATTAGAAAAGAAAATAAAAACAAAATTATAAGAAAAGAGTGAAAAAAATAATAAAATAAATTGAGAGCTGAGATAAATGGAGAGGAAATGAAAGAGTTTTCTTATTTTTGATGTCGATATCAGCACAGAATGAAGAGCGATGACTAGAATCAATGTAACCGAAGCATAAAAGTTGATATGCCTTTCCTTCTTATTCTGAGTAATTCTTAGTTAAATTAAACTCTAATCCAATTTCACCGAAAGTTTCTTTGCGTCGATTTATTTGAAAAATCATTTCTTCGATATTCAGACAAACTATTAACCGACAAATGTTGTGTTTGAGAGCTATCCCCCGCTCCGACCCCCTGTTTGGTAATGCTTTGAAAGAATTTTAAGTAAGAAAAATGATTATTACTTCTCCAGAAAGCATAGGATTCAATGTCGAGATCACACTTTCGAATCGAGTGAAGACCAAAGTCTGTCACTTTGAGGACAAATCTACTGTCGACCACACAATTACTCGATTTCAGGTTCCCGTGACAGTGCATCTCAGAGCTGTGCAAGTATGCCATCCCCTTAATTATGTCGTGCATTAGCGAGTATCGGAACATCCAGTCCAGTTTGATCTCATCGTTTTCAAGAATGTCTTGCAGAGACCCTTTTGGACAGTACTCAGTCACAATACAACAGTTCGGTAACTCGAGACACGCCCCCAGAAAGCGCACCACATGGTTGTGCTGCAGGTCTTTCATCTAAATTGACAGAAGAGATAAATATTTCCAATTATTAACATATAAACAATTTTATCAAATTTCGAGTTATTTACTGGAAATCAATTTTTTTCTTCAAACTATTGATCAAAACATTTGAAAAATTTCTTTAAAATTCAAATTACATTCCAATTCTCATTCAGTGAATTCATGATATTATTTATAACTTTTTTCTATATGAATAATAGAATCTTGCTTTATTTTATTTTCAAAATAAAATCAATTCAGAGTTTAAGTTAAGGAAATTTTTTTTTAAAAAAAGATTTCTAACAAAACTTTGGACTTATAAAGGCTTTTAGGAGTACTTTAAAAAATGAGAGAAATGATATTTGGATTCTGGAAAACACCATGTTACCAATATCTATTAGAATCATATTTTGAAAAGAGTCAAATTTATTGATTTTATTATTGAAATAAAAACCTTTGAAGATTTTGCCTATAATTTATAGGATCAGATTAGAGCAAGCTCACTTATCTCATTCGGTTTAATATTCTCTTTTCTAAATGGATAGACATTAGACATAGACATTTTTCATTACAAGGGGATTTTACCTTGATGTTGTTTGGTGAACTCGAAATTTAATAAATCAAATAAAAAATAATAAAAAGAGTTATGCATTAGAAGTGAAGCATAACTTGCATTAAGAAATCAAAATTGTCTTCAATTGAGAAAACAATAACAAAATTTGAAGCAATAAAAGCTGAAAACTAATACAGAGATAGAGAAAGAGAGGGAAAGAGGAAGGAGTGGTTGAGTTGATGCCAGAGATCGCAGCTGTTATTTGATATAAACATTATTTCCCGAATTATTTTCACAGAAGTATCACAAGTTTTGACGTTTCGGTCAACTATTAAATCGATTGAATTATATTTGATGTCAGATATAATCAGTGTTTACAAGTGTTTCGATCGCCGATAGACTCGATTTCTGGCGTTACTCTCCAATCGCTAAATGTGTAGCCAAGCATTTCATAATATGAGCAAGAACATTCAACTAATCAACTAAACTCAATATTAATCAAAGTTAAGTTTCTCGTTTAGAGACCATTATAAATATTATGAAAAGCTTATAGGTTTTAAACTAATCTAGAAGAAATAAAAAAAATTCTGTTCATCAAGTGAACTTGTACATTTATCCGAAGTATTAAAAGTGAAAAAGCTCTAATTGAATGACTACAGAACTCTTATGGCAGAAGAAAATCTATTTCAAATTTTTTTTTTCATTAAGTTTGAAAGGATCGTTAAATCAATACCTTGGTAAAACTATTTTCTAATTAAATGATAGGCTATTATTTTTCAAATTGGGTCAAAAAACTGTTTTACTCGTATTATCCGATTAAATATTAAGCTTTGAAGAGAAAATGTTTGATCAAGTTTAATCCAAGCAGAATGACCGCATCAGTTAAGTAGTGTACTCACCAAGGTGATATCAAGAGAAAATAAATTGGAAAATGAAAACCTTTCTCATTAAAAATCATCAAATTTTGCCTTTTTTAGCGTAAGAAGAGATTTTCAAAAATCTTTAAACTTAGTACCCAGGTTTAAACGCAAGCAACATAACATGGCCATTAACATGGTCACTTAAATTTGTAGTTATCTCCTAAAGGATTAGAACCTAATAAAAAGTATATATATTTTTAGGAGCATTCAAACCGATACTAATCTTGTCTTTCATTTATCTACTTTTCGGTCAAATATATTTGAGTTCAAATATTTTGCTGTCGTTTTGCTGTCGACACAAATTAAGTTTTCATTGATTTAAATGTGTTTATTCTTATCCCTAAACCCAATGAAAGAATGGAAATTAATAGACATCTAAATCACTATTGTCTTCATTTAATGACAAATATTAAGTAAACATCAAAAGTGTTTCAGCAAACTATTGGATTAGTTTATATACCAATTATCGGTATATATTCTGTGCAAAAATGTCATTCATTGTAATTCCGTATAAATAAAGAGTGACTCAATTCCAAGAATATAATGTCACAATGGATTATCCATATTGTGAATAGACATCAAAAGATTCAGAGCACAGGATAGCAATCAGAGTAGTGCTCAAATCGTATGTACAGACAACAGCTCTGTTCCGCATCAACTCTATTCCCTTCTGTTATCTATTGAGAGTTTCCGTCTCACACTTCTCACACTTCTATCCGAATAATTTCATTCAAAGAATTGCAATTCAGAATCAGAGGCCAAAGAATGGGTGAAAAATAATATTTTTCTTCGGTTTATATTTCGAAATCAAATATACTTAAGATATGAAAGTTTCAGATCAAAAGAATTTTGTGCCGACTCTCCATTCACTCGAGAGAGTCGTTATTCAGTTGAGAAAAGATATGTTATCCGAACAATATTTTTGATAAATAAGTAAATACTTTGACTCAGTTCTAGGGTTATATTCGAAAAACTTCAAAAACAATACCACGATTACCGAAACGAACAGGATCATTAAAATAAAACCTAGTCAAAAATGTATAATTAAGAAATTGATTCCTCAAATGTGGTTGTTTTGCTAGATGTTTTTTCATAACAATTTTATTTAAATAAAAAAGAATTGGAGACTATCTAAGAATTCTTAACTAATGAAAAAATTGGACAGGTAAGTTTATCATGATATACACGTTTGAGTAAAAGACTTGCTCTTTCGGTTCATTCAATTGTATAGATTCAATTTAACCTAAAGTATAAACATGGTGGTTTTGGGTTCCGGTTTGAAGGTTTTGGGTTCTCAGGAACGGCACATATGATATGCTTTTGAGTGTATTGAGTGGCAAAACGTGTATTTACTTTATTTCACTCAATCTATGATTTACTCCGAATTTTATGTTTCAATCAATAATGAAGAGTAAAATCTAATTCTTCGGATGAAAACACGTCTAAAGAATGTATGAAATGCTAGACTTTTGACTGGAAGGCCATATCTCTCAGCTATAAGTCATTAGCGATAGAACAGAATAAAAACAAAATTCCTTAGAAAGTAAAGGAATGGATCGAAAATAATGATTAGTATATTTTCATTGCACAGAATATAATTATTTTGATGAAAATCGCTTCAAATGTCAGAAAATGAGAGAACAGTTGACTCACGTGTTTGAGTTCAATGAGCAAACTTCTGGTGATATCGACACGCATTTTGTCTATAGGTTTGATGGCCACTACTATCCCTTTATAGAGACCCGTTCGGGCGAACACCTGACAAGACTTGCTCTGGTCTACCAATGGTAATGTGTCCGATGATATCGAGGTCTGAATTGAATCCAAAATATTTATTACTTCAAATTCAAAAATTATGTAAAAATATCGAAATATTCTGTATTTAGTATAAAATGATGGAGTACTCTTGCTAATTAGAGAGTAATTAAATTATAATTATCAAGATTGATTATACAAAAAGTTTAATCTATTTGCAATACAGTGATGACCAAGTTACCCGACCTCACGAAGGTACTTAATCAAATTTTTCAGAGGGAGGAAGAGGTTTGAAACCATTTTTGTGGACAATATTAAACTAACCCCAATATACTCCAATATACCCCAATATACTTAGTATCTGCCTATTAACACAATATTTAGTTTGGACTGACCTTATTCAAATTTATAAAAATCTGTTGAGGGTCTGAATATGACTTTAACTAAATTAGGGGAACACTAAACAACATATTATCAATAGAATCAAATCGAGTCAATCTCTACAGACCTAATACAGTATTAATTTGTGAACCTGCCCTTGGATGAGCTTATGGCTAAAATTTTAGGGGGTACTTGGCTTACCTCTCTTGGTCTTTACTGGTTGCAAAATAAACATGGTAAGGAGTGACATATAAATCATCGATCACACTCAATTTTATTATAAATTACTTTAGAGCACATAATGAGAGGGGAAACTAATTTTACTGAATTCCCAGCGGAATATCAACTGATATACAGCCTATCATAAGAGGACAGACACTTGACATACAAAGTCCTTAATTGAACTTAAAAATGATTAAAAAGAGAACAAAAGCGAAGAACGGATAAAAAACTTTTGTAATTTGGAAACACATTTAAGTCCTAAAACTAAGACTAAGAGCTAACAAACGTTATTCAAATCACATCTCAATCTTAATTTGATTTTATTATATCTGCTATTCTTATGCTCACTATTATTAATAGAAAAGATTTCCTAAACAACAGAAAAGGAGAGGAATGACAAACAATTTTCATTAATTCTGAATCTAATTTCATTTGGATATTAATTGTCATTAAATCAGATTTTATTTTGAATTCAATTCCTCCAAAAATTCTTTTCATTGTGTAATGAATGTAAAGTAAGAGGATATGACTCACTCGCGCCAAACTCATTCTGGACCCAAATCCGGTCCTATTATGCATTCCTGAGGAATAGGTGATAATATCATCGAAGCGGATCTTCCAGGTCATCTGCGCTAATTCTGCCTCCAGTTTGTAGTGTCGGTAAACAATTATGAAGAATATGAAGAGAACTAGCAATAGACCGGTGAGAACCCCACTGATGATGGCGTACTGAGAGGCCACGTCGTCCAAACATTTTTCATCTTCGAAACCGCACTCAGGAGTGTCGAAAGGAGGCTCTGTGCGACCCCCGGCCCAATAGATACGTTTATCGGGTACATCCATAAACTGTTGGCTCACACCATAATAATTGGAGACAACCTCATAATTGCCAGTATTCGGATCCATATTAAGAAGAGAATAATCGACATTCCGGTCACCATTTCCATCAATACTGACATTACCAGTAATTCCTGTGCGATGGTAACCAAATCAATACATACAAAATATTCAGAGGAATACAGGAATAGACCTATTTCTTGCTTTTTACTTCTACAGATAACTAATGTACAAGATCAATATTCTGCCTTATATTAAGCTCCTTATATAGACAACATTTAAAAAGTAGCATTTAAGTCACCAAAAAATAATCTATTACAAATTATGATCAATATTCTATTGTAAATTTTGAAGTATTCACCATGATAATTTATAAGCTCCCCTCCTGATCATCACTAAAGGCAATCAAATCCTAAATTGCATTATTTATAGGCTTTTATCATAAGATTTTTGTAACATTTATTTCATAATATATTTGTTATTATATTTATAGAAATGTTTTTCACAGAAAAGGTATTTATTAATGAAAGTAATGATACGATATTTCATTCGTAATAAAATTATTAAAGAATATCTTCTTCGATATATTCACCTGAATATGTTCTGTTCCACATTTTCCGCGTTATTAAGTTCCCATTTCTTGATGAAAATCCCTCAGATATGGTCTCATTGAGGGCCAGAGCGTAAAGATATACTGATTCGTGGAATGCCGTCACAAATGTACTAACCTTTAGAGGAATTTCAACAATAATATCATAAATTTTCATCACATCGTTATTATTATTATTATTGGACTCATTATGTGTGAGAAATAATCGGGTTATAAATTCCCTATTTTTCAACTCAACCGAACAATTTTAGACCAGAACTGAGTAATATAAAAGTTTGACAAAAAGTTTTACCATTTTTCCAATTGTTTTAATGGTTCTGAGATTTAGATTTTTTTTCAATTCTGTCAATCAACTAATGTTTCACTTTGAGAATAAATGGGAAATACATCTGAAGGGCTGCCGTTTTATTCAATGGTATGGAAATATAAATTTTATGCTGACTATCACTGAGTAAATACTTATAAGTTATAACATTAATGGACTCATGTCTTCAATTTTTCATCTTTCAAACTAATGGCACAGAATATGGTCTGTGAAATGCATTTATTTTTGAATTGAGAGAACCCTTTCCACTAATATACTAACTGTTGACAAATTAGAAGACAAGAGATTGGATGCACTCAAGCGTTGAATTTAATTTTCAAAAATATTTAATATATTTCTACTCTTTGTTTATAGTGTTATATAAACAGAAATAAAATGATTCGGATGACGAAAATGGCAAATAACAAACGGAGAGCTAATGTACAATAATTCATAGCTGCAGGCATTGTGTAGAATGTGCTGGGTATGGTTATACTTACGGTCTGGCATTCAATTTTCATTAATTAGAAAGAGTTGAAACACTATTTTACAAAATCACAAAATATTTTATTCATATTCTGATGTTTTTGATAATTAGATCTTTGAATAGAATTAATTTGTGAGCGGAGAGAGAGAGAGAGAGAGAGAGAGAGAGAGAGAGAGAGAGAGAGAGAGAGAGATTAAAACTAGATGAGTTGCTAGTACCATCTATTTTATTCATTGAAATAAATTCTATGTATTCAATGTAATAAAGCCCTCATCAGAAAAGTCAACAGTAATTGTAATATCAGTTTTCTGGACAAATATATTGTGAATAGAATTGCAAATGAGTTTATCATGCTCATAATGGTTGAGCAGAGAAAACAAATACAACAAAAAATAAACTCACTTCATCGTGATCTCCGTAATAGTAGCCAAACTCATTTTTTGCGATGGCTTTAATAGATTTGGAGAATTCCAAGTATTCGTAAGACTCGGGTACTCTTGACGTGACTTTGAAGAGTGCCTCGAATGCAAGTCTAGCCCTCGCATTGTTGGCTTCACTGTCTTCCGGTTGAAACCACGGACGACGCGATCCGTTTTGACTGAAACAACAACCGATTAGTTGCCAATCGTTAGAAAATGGCCACAAATTCTCACATCCAAGAGATTAATTGCATTAATCTATTGTACTCTTTGTCGCTTTGACTCAAAAATTTTAATTAAATTTCATATACTTTTATGAGAGTCGCGAACGCGTATATAAAAATAACCCGGTTTATTCTGAAGTCTATCACATACTTCCTGGGATTAAATATTATTGAAAATAAATACCCATGGTCAAGTCAAGCATATCTCCGCAAAATACAAGAAAAAGAGCGAATTCTCTTCAAACAATTCTCTGAAATACTATAACCCATTGTTTTTGATGTCATAAAACAGTAAAATTAAAATAAGTGTTTGAACAACAAATATATAATTAATTCCTTTCAAAGAAATTATGTCGACTTAACCACAGCTGGAAATTTCTCATCTCAAATGAAATAAGACAAAAAATATCTAGTTAATTTTGAAGAATTATGTTGGTGCCCAAGTTTAAGCTGGAAAAGGGTTGTCACCGTAGTTGCAACCCTGGGGAACATCTCTGATTCTTAGCCATTCCATTATATTGAATAACTATAACAACTAAAGAGGATTATTAAAAAAGCGATAATAATATGTTTTCTCTGAAGAAATGCAAATTATATTCTTATTTATTTCCAAATTTGAAGATTTATAATAAACTTAACGGCTTTTGTGAGGAATAAAATTGAATTACTTTAATGTTATTCAAAATATTTATAATTTTTCGCCGCATTTGTTGTTTGAATGAATTCAATAGAGAAACGAATTTAAAAAAAACTGTTTTTCATATTATGTTTGGCGTAAAAATTGATTATAAAATTGAGGCTTAAAAACGCAATTCCTTAGAATCGTCGCAAATATTTATCATTCTTTTCATTCGCAAAAAATAAGAGAAATTTTTGTTTTCTTTTTAAATGTTTTATGCTTTGGACTAAATTTTCAAAAATGGTTAATAGAGAATCAAGGATATTTTCAATCGCTTTCATAATAACAATGGGAGAATACAGAAACTCAATTTAAACCAGATATCGCCCAGCTCTTCGGCTCAGGGGGGGGGGGTGTTATTAGGCGCTGTTCAAGTGTTTTCGCAAAATATTTTAGGTGGGTCTAGGGCAGGTTACACTTTGCAGCTAAAATGCCAATATTTCGCCTCCGGCGGTCATTTTGCCTGCAAGATATCAGGGCTATAACACCCTCTGCGGTGTCTGGTATAAACTATGCATGGGCATTGATCCTCATTAATTTTATCAATTGTTTCTTATTTGTGATCAACAGCATTTGTGTCCACCTCTTCTTCATTATTGAAACTTAAGCTAGCTTCATTGAAGCTAACCCTGAATAATGAGTAAAAGGCAACTATCTTTGAATGGACTGCTCTGGTGATCAAAAATAGTGTCAGAATTCTCTATTATGGGTAAAATGAGGGATCATTATCCATATTATCATTATAGTAATTATGGTAATGAAAGGCCTAAAAATGGAAAACGGATTCATTAATGGAATAGATTTTAATTGAGAACTAAATACTTAGAAATAGAATATTAAATAAGAAACAAAATTCCGAGAAAAACAAATTCTGTGTATTGTTTATAATGTCGACCCATTTCTTGTTAAGAACTCATTAATTATTTAGAACTGATCCCAAGTCAAGACCTAATGATTTCGGAGCCCACCATAAACACGACACCCAAAATCACGAAACACGTCTTCGGCTATTTTAGGGTTTCGTGAGTTTGTTTTCGTGATTATGGGTATTATATTCCCAATGAATTATTCTGTCTTTTAGTTCATAAATTTTCAATAATATTAAAAAGCCTTTCAATAATTGAAAGGCGAATAAAAAATAAAACAAATGATTGGATGTGCAAGGTCAATTGCAATTTCGAAGCAGAAAGTATAGTCAGTGATCGTCAAAGTACCAGCCCTCAGAGGGAAGGGGGTACCAGGCCTCCGAAAATATTTTGTTTGAGATCCGTTTTGAGATCCACTATTTTAAACGACTCAAACCTAACGACTTTAAATTGAAATAATTAGTTGCTGGTTGCAAATCAATTTTACGAAGAGTTAGTGAAGCCTCAAATAAACTGATGGATAATTGTCTGTTATTTTGGATGACAACCTCTTTAATTGATTTGATGAATAGATCGATGCGATTAAGGAATGATT
Organism: Punctoribates punctum; assembly: GCA_034698165.1. Taxonomy (NCBI): domain Eukaryota; kingdom Metazoa; phylum Arthropoda; class Arachnida; order Sarcoptiformes; family Punctoribatidae; genus Punctoribates; species Punctoribates punctum. Next base: position 935 of record JAQGBD010000497.1, on the reverse strand, counting down.
TATTGGCTCTTCTCTACAAACATACAGTATTTGTGTCAAACCTTAAGGAATAGACGAATAGAGGACTGACTCAACCAATTCTAAGTTTGAGAGAAACTCACATTTAATTATAGTATAGAAGAGACGTCGTCTCTGATGATAACGATCTTCATTGAAACACATGAGACAGGAGGTGCACAGGAGGTGCACAGGAGAGGCACAGGAGTTGGACCAACGCATTAAACATGAATTTGTGTACTGCTCTCGTCTTAAAAAAGATACACAAATAATGCTCAGTTTTTTCAATATCAAATAACTGGTGATTTGGGTGGATGATGTGCTCTAGCTAATTGTTAATAAATAACAGACATGGCATTCAATAGACAGATAAACGATCACTAAAATTATCCTTTATTTTCGTATTTGTTTCGCTCGGATCACATTTTTTTGTTAAATTACTGACAACTAAACAGATTTTGTGACACTTAAACACATTAATATATCCGAGGAATACATACACTTCGCGACAAATAATCGACTTTTATAAAAATAGATCAGTAATTGTATGCCTTTCCATCAATCACTGGCTTTTAGTAATATTTCGCTCACAACTCATACTATAGTTAAACAAAACTGATTTAATTGACTTAAAATTTGATATCCTTTTCAGTCAATCAATCGGTTAGAAAATCAATACATTAATTGGTTCTTAAATTTATTTTATATTTTATAAGAAACCTTTCCTTAAATTATTTAAATTTTAGATGGCTTAGCAAGGTAGGTAGCAAGGTGGGTGCCAACGAGAAACGCGTTTTTGACTACTTTTGATAAATTAAAACATTTACCGTATTCCCTCGTAAATAGATGCATGCCGGTCTGGGTGAGGTAGACCATTTGCCCAAAAATTGAGTTATGGTCTATACCGGCATGCCGGTATAAGTGAGGGTCAATAAAAA